>WSUD01000826.1:0-11032 GCA_019633495.1 Tulasnella sp. 427 | reverse complement strand
GACCCCCGCTGCTCTCTCCTCCATGATCAAGGCGAACGGAGTCTCGGGCAAGCTCACCGGCATCCCCTCCGGCACGGTCAACCTTCTCCTTCAACGTGGAAACTGAAGAAGGTCATCTCAACGGACGTCAATAGGTACACTCGCTGGCTTCGGAACCTGTCTTCTGATCCTATCTACAATGAATGTCACTTGTCACGATACCCCGTGCGTGCGGTACTATATCCTCCGTCTAGGTGTCCGTCATAGTCCTTAGAGCTTGGCCTTCAGCTGCTCTCCATCACCCTCCCATAATGAGAATATCAACCCTCGGTCCGGTCCGATAGAGCCCTTGAGCGTCTTCTTATACGTGTCGAGAACCTTCTTCTTCCCTTTGGAGGGCTCCAGCTTTACCCACTGCGTTCCGTCCTTCATGATCCAACCCCATCCTTCCTTCCTCAACTCAGCAATGTCCTTCACGGAGGTAGTTCCCCGGACCACCGCGAACCATTCCGGCATGAAGAACATCTCCAGCTTCGCCTCGGGATCCTTTTCCGCGGTCTCCTTGATGCTGGACGTGGTGTCGTTGACGTGGGACATGCCAAGCGTGACGCCGAAGGACATGGAGGGACCGAGGTGTGAGATGATTTCGGAATTGAGTTTGGGATTTCCAGCGACGTCGACGTAGCAGTATGGGCCTGCCGTCACGTCAACTTCCGATAAGGCGCTGTAGAGGTGGACCTCGTCGTACAGCCCCAGGCTCTCCACAAAGTCTTTGTTTCCCGACGAAGTCAGTCCAATGACCTTGATGTCTAGTCCCGGTGTCTTTTGGAGCCTCTTCTTGATGGCAAGCGCTAGGCAGAAACCCGTCTTGGAAGACGCTGACGATATCAGGACTCGTGACGCGTTCCGGTAGTGCGAGGAGTAGAGCCAGTCTTCCGCCCAGAAGCTGGTCCAGAAGAGCGGGCTGTATAACATGGACGCTTCTTCCTCTTCTTCATTGTATAACGGATCGGCTTTGCACCTGGTAATTTGATTGTAAGGACGGCGGTCGGCAGGGAGGTGAGGTCGCAGAGCATAGAAGTTGAAACTGTTTATGTCCTTTTCGTCGACCCGTATCATCATATACTTTGCGGAGGGAAAATATCCACTGCGAAAGGGCCAATCGGTCAGCGAGGTGTAAGGCGCCGACAGACCACATGCGTCACCCACAAAACCCGTTCACCAACTTCAATCTTCTCGATCTTCGATTCCACTACAGTCCCGAACCCCCATACCGGGATCACACCATGGGATTTCGGAGAAACACTCCATGTGGTTGGGGCGGGATGGAAATCAAAATACCTTGAATGAACAGGTCAAACTAACAAGTTTCATTAGGATGGATACAAAATGGACGCACCTGAAATGTGCGTCTTCTCCAAGGATCCCGTAGGTTATATTGTTCGCGCTCCAGCCAAATTTATCGACCTAAATGTAACAGGCAGTGGTTGGTCAATCATGCGGTTCTTCTCCCAAAGCAATGTCGGAGTGCCATACCCTGATCAAGACGTGCTGAGCTGGCACAGATTCAATGACACTGTCCACCACTACAGCTTTTCCGAGCTTCTTCGAGCCACCTCTTGGTACGCACAGAGTCGAGTTGTAATAAGGCATATGAGATCGTGGTGGAAAAGTGGCTGGCAGGCGAGGAGCAGGCGAGGAACAGAACGAACACGGGGAAATCGGCGGCAAACAGATTATTGCCGAAGGCCGGAGATGGTTATACCCGGCCGGCAATTGGTCCACGGCCATTCGGCGGAGCTGAGTGTATAAGTCCGCCATTTATCTTCGTAGCGTAAACCGAATTCTGTTATTGGAGCGCGTTTCGATGAAGCACCAGTCTTTGGGCGAGTGATTACGTAATACGGAGAATGAGAACCAGAGACCCCGAACGGGATGTGTTCAACTTGTGCCAGATACAAGAATAGACTTACACTTACAAGTAGAGCGCGCTGTATGCGGTCCTCAGACGGCGCGCGACGAATGATATTTTCGCGTTTCCTTCACCTTCCCCGCATGACCCCATAGCAATAATGTCTCCTCGGCGCTCGATCCACTTCATTGAGAAATAAACAAGTGATAGATTTGACTTGCGGAAGCTCTAGCTGAGCACAGGCCTGGCCGTTAGCGGAGGGTCGACCTCGACGGCATTCGCGACCGCTCAAGTGGTGGACCCGACGAAATAGAAGCAGAAAAAGTTAAGACGCGCAGTGAAGTTCACCCTAAAATTCGCTCGGCTCAACTGACCGGGTGAGACGTGGACCTGTGTTGTTAATCACATTTCAAAGGACGTGCACGTGGTCGACAAGTTGGAATCGCTCGAGTTCATTTCACACATAAGTAATAATGATTTCCAAACGCATTGTATTCACTAAATAATTCAGAGGAGGAGTACAAGAAGGAAAAGAATATAGCACTAGCTAACACGCTCTCAGCCATCCTTGTGGATGTTACCAAAACCTGCCCCGTGGAGGCGGCGTGTTGTCAGGTTTCATCTACTACTACGACTAGAAGGGGGCTCACGAGGGAGCCGAAGAAGAAGTGTTGTAAGAAGTAAGGAAAAGAACAGGAAAGCTGAAGGGAAAGACTAGGGGAAGATAGGTACTCCGATATAGGGAGGTGTGCGCGAGCGATTAAGCCGAAGCGAGGGGCGAGTTCTTAAGAGTGTCGGTCTTCGAGCAACGCTTCGCAGGTCGGTTGCCGATAAACGAACCTCCGCTAAGCCGACATTCGGCAGAATCGAGGGGTTAAATAGCCATACAAGGCTAAAGTCGATGGAGGGGGAGAAAGAAATACCGCAAAGGTAGGGAAACCGAAGCGAAAGGCTCCGATGGCAAGCAAACCACCCTGTAAAGCCAAACGCTTAGTCAGAGAAAGAACTAAGGGAGATAGACAAAAAGAAGATTACCTGTCGCTTTAAGGCTGGCCCCCAATACAAGACGGGCATGGTGCCGGTCTCTCCGATGGCGGTTATGAACATAAATAAGAATAAAAGTATATCTTCAGGAAAATGGATGTGTCGAGCTGGCGTGGTCAATCTTCAGGTCTTCAAAGTGAGTGACGGGTGTCGTGTCTTAGGAGGTAGTTGAAATCGAATGGGCCGGCAGTCGCTTCAGGCTTCGACAGCGACCAAAGCGGACCCTACGCAACACCCTGTAGTCGGATAGGGAGCGACAACGGTAGAGGAGAGGGAAGTACTCACCTCTTAATTAAAGGCCGCAGGCTGGACGAGGAGAATGGAGGACGAGAGCGAACGGAGAGGAGCCCAGAGCTTACCTCTCGGGTAATGGAATACACAACAATAATGATAAATGAAAGTGCTTCACGGGTGAGGGAGATGGCGCGTTGATGGAGGCTAGAGTGAAATACGGTGTAGTGTTGTACTAATGCAGTCAGCCCTTCATGCGCGTGCGCAGCGAAGGGCGGTGTTGGCACATTGGGCGGGTACCTCGCTAGGCGCCTCGAAGTAAATCGCAAAAGGGTCGCTTCTGGCCCATCACCAAAGCCAATGGAGAGGGAGGAGAAAGCTTGTTAGCAGTGACGGGAAGACGCTCCAGGTAGCAAAACCAGTCCTGATCGATCACACCGTTAGTCAGGCAAAGGACGACGACAGACAAAGAAAACACCGCCTACTCGTCATGTGAGGACTGGTCCCCGGTATACCGACGGGCCCAGGGCCGGTCTTTCGTGAAACAGTGGTCTTGAGACGCAGTCCAAAACGAAATGCTGGCAGTGAGGCTCTGACGCCGACGTTGGCACCTATAGAAGAACAAGAGGTTCGGCGGTGAGGACGAATACAAATGATAGATATTACTTACTTGGTCAGGATGGGGGACCAGCCGACGGCCAGTACGCGCTTCAACCGGTCCCCAAAATGAGAGGAGAGGGACGAATTAGGAAGGATGAGGAGAATACTAAATAACTCATGACATTCAATGACGACCAAGCCAGCCTGTTGAACCAAAAGCTTAGTCTAAAAAGATCGTGAGAGGAATAGAGAGGAGCTCACCTTTCCATTGAAGGCTGGCTCCAAAAACAGACGGGCGCATGCCGGTCTCTCAGTGGGTCGCGAATATGAGTATAAATAACTATAAATTAATGTCTTCATTACGGGTGTGGATGTGACGTGATCAGTAGTTGAGTGCATGTCAAGCTTTCTGGGAGTGTATGAGCGATGGGCAATGACGCTCAAGCTCGTGTACGGTCCGAGTCAAGCGCAGAGACAGAGTGGATGATAGGGATGACGGGGTTGGCGATGTGGCCAATGTCGGTGCTCATGCGAATGATTTCACAGTCGACACGCAGGTATACTGGTGGTTGATGGGGAAGGGAAGGAGAACGTCTCGTGGTGGAAGGGACGGCATGTCGCTCAAGCATGGGTGAGGGCGACGGCGGAGACGATCTCAAAACTTAAGGAGGTGACGACCTCGACGCAGAGAAAGAGCGGAAAAGGAAGGGAAAGGACAGGAGAGTTAAAGAGAGGAGAGGACATGAGAGGGGGAAGGGGGGAAGAGAGCGGTGGGGAAAGCGGGAAGGGGGGAACCGTCCAGGTTTAAATAATCAGAATGCCCTCCCACGATTGTCCGTGTAGAGCCCCCCTTTTGCCCTCAGCTTTACAAGAAATAGCGTGCGCTAGGCGCGTGTTGGGGTGCCCGGGGGCAAGGGCAAAAAAGAGCAGGCACAACGACTGTTGCGGGTTGTTTTCCGCCCCAACATCAACCTTCTCCACATTGTTTTCCATCGCCCTGGTCCCATCCGAGCCATCATAGATACTAGATTAATCAGAAGTCTACCAACACCTATGTCGAGCATCGTTGAGATAGTTGGAGATCCTCGTTTGCCGCGATGGGATGGAGGGGGAAAGGCGTCAGGGGAAAGATGTTTCAGAAGGGCGGCGACCGGGATTCTTCCCCACGTTTGTTTCCAGCTCCGACAGCCCGCCTAAAACTGGCAATTCGTCTCGGAATCGTTCAATGAGTGAGCCACCAGGTGGTCCCTCACGACAATGATGGCTCCCACAAAGATAGCGTCTTCAAAATGCAAACGCGATTGGGAGTCTCAGACCTCCCAGACGGAGGCGAGTCGGACTCTCCAGGACAGCAACACGTTCCCGAGTCCGGAGGGATCATGACTCTTCGAGGGAAGAACGACGCGTACACTGGACCCGTGTTCAGGATAACCCGTCATCACGGGCCCAAAACGCACCCTTCACACGTCACTTCATTGATAAACTTTCGGTCATTTCCGATATGAGAGTCCGTTGATATCCAATCATCGTCGCAAGGGCCCAATATCGATGGGGGCATGAGCCTCAAAAACCGCCCCTCCTGGCCCCACGCCGCTCAAAGAAGCAGGAAGCCACGTCGAGACGGGAGCAATCATATTACATAACGACGTGTCGGACCGGGGCAGAGCGATTCTTAGCTCCAAAGCCATCTTCGTACGCAAGCGAATCTGCGGAGTTGGCAGTGAACACGACTCTCAGCTTTAGTGAGCCCAGCAAAGAACCCGACAAGAGACTGGAGTGTGCGTGATCAAGGAAGTCTTTGAAAGCTCTCTTGAGGTGAGCCTTTAGGTTCGAGAAGCCGGGATTCCGATCCCCCGGTCAACTCCACCCTCCAGCCCGAACGAGCTTCTGTGAAAAGATTGTGCAGAAATTAATATCTCAAGATAGATGCCAGCGTGGATGAGCGTATAACAGTCTCTTTCGGGGATCCGAGAGATCCTCCGGAAAAGTTGGCAGGAGCAAGGCCGCAAAACAGCAAAGCCACCAAAGCGAATCTATCGGTGTGAAAGCACCATTGGACAGAGCATCGTGTTCGGCCGCCGTCGAAAGAAGTCTGCGGTTGACCTCGAGGAAAGGCGCCACGATTCAATAGCTCTGTTAAGCCCTTCAAACCACTGGATAACAACAGCGAGCCGAAGAGCACACTCTTAAGGAAGTCTTGCTTTGGTGAGGTCGGTGAGCAAGCGAGCTCGTTGTTGAACGGCGGTGGTCACGGAAGTCCCGTTTCCGCCAAGGCTAAAAGAGCTCCTTGCACGAGACGTCCAAAGACACGTTCTCCAAAGCGAGTAGCACCAAAATAATCTCCTTGGCATAGTCAGGCGGGGATCGCTGAGCGAATTAGCTGCTCCTGTGCGAGACTTGGACCGCGCGTTACGACGTCGGGATCCAAATGAAACTCATCGTGACACATACCACCAGCAGCAGCCCATCCACAACAGCTCAGCAGATGCGTTAACGTCTGAAACATGCGATGCACGTCAAATAGCAAAGATCTGTCGTCCAAAACGTTTCGGGAAGTCACTTTGGGAAGTGACCAATAACTCCCGCTTCTGCGGGACGTCTGTGAGCCCAATGGCCCGTCGCGTTGACAGTCGGCAGCCATGGTTATCGAGCCAGCCGAGACCGAGGTTGATATCCCATCTGCTATTTTGGTCTCAAGCGGCCACCAGGAGCAGCGTGGCTTCAGCTAGCATTCCCCATTAATGACCTCGTGTAGACGGTTGAGTGAGTTGGGACTACTACCCAGGACCGATTCCCCAGGACTCACTAGGAGGTATACGACGGCATTGGTGATCACAAGCCTATCATTTTTGACAGAGTTCTGGAGCCAACCTTCGTCTTGAGCGTTGGGGTACGTTTTGATCCTGGATCGCGGATTGTTCAGTCGGTTTGCCTTCGATTAACAGGCAGAAAGGGCTAGCAAATCTGCAGATTCGAAGGGTCGTCTCCTCATTGAAATTCAGTTGAGCCCATGCATTTAATAAAGAGGATCGCTATGATCGAGTTTTTGGGGAACCTGCTTCGAGGGAAGTTTCAATCAGAGGAGAGGGACCGACCGAGATTAGTACCGGCTGATATCACGTAGACTCACCAGCGATTTGCAGCCTCCTAGATATGTGGCAATCGCTGAAGAGTGACGGCACTACCGTTCTTCTGGGTGATGAAAGCCAGTGTAGCCCAATTGCTTTTGCGGGTGCGGAGTGCGCTCGAACCTTCCTAGGGGATTCGGTGAAACGGCACAGGCTGCGCTCCACCCCCACTACACCACCTGCGAGAAGCGTCAGTCTCTTGGTAATGTGATGATTGATAAAAATGATCCGTAACATTCATTCTGGGGTCTTCGGGAAAGTATTTCAGTCCTTGGCTATCGCGGGTGCGGGGGTGCGTTTGAACCTGATAGCCGAACGTCCGGCCGATACGGCGGAAATAGCAGCAATCGATCTGGCCTACGCATACAGAGAGAGTCAGTTTGCGCCATATAACGAGTAAATTTACTCCGGGAGCTTGCGTAAGGGACTGTCTTAACTCTGTTTCAATGTCAACGACCTCGCTTTCTTCGGAGGGTTCAGGAATGGAGACGAACCCGCACCCGCCGATGTCCTTTGCACTTGCCAATATAATCAGTCTTACAGACACGCAGTACAGCCTAGGAGTATTATCCCTACCATGATGGGTGGCCCGTGAGGCCGATCTGGTCCATATGCAATCGCAGGTGCAGGGTATGCAACGTGGATAGTGGATGTTCGGTAGGAAAGACGAACGGCCTGATAGTCCTCTGTTTAACGTAGACTGTAAGTACAAAGCTTCACAGACCACACAAGATGCCAGTAAAATGTTTATGTTCGGCAAGCGTTGCATGGTTAGACTGAGGCCCATGGGCATGCGGTGGAAGGTCGCTTTTTGTCCGTCCGCGCACCAAGCTCCCAGAGGGAGGTACTCACCCTGCATTGTACCGTATGTCTTAGATAAGTTTTTTTTTTTTTGAGTCGAGTCTGAAAGATAAGTAGTGGGCCTACATAGTGAGGGGAGAGTGAGCGAGAACGAGAGTGTAGTGCAGTTGCAGACCTGAGATGCCGAAAGGCACGGTTTGGTTTCCCACATATCTTTCGCACTGCACTCGGACCCTTTAGTTCCTACGTATGGCTGACTGTCCGAGATTCACAGACCTGTAAGGTTATGAGCCCACTGGGCTCTTGACTTTGCATGAGCAAGCAGATTTGGCTGCCTTAGGTCTGGGACTCATGCCTCGATCGATACGAAACCTAACCGAGAGCCGACTGCGATCCGAGTGGTTCCCCCATGCTAAAGTCAAAGCAGGAGCACGCGGATTGACTAACACGACTTTGAATGATGTACTAAGTATGCTCGCAAGAGATTAAGACCCATAGATGATCTTGGCTACGCTCTGCTTTATAGATCTTGAGCGCACAAACTGAGCTTCCAGAAGGAGAAAATATCCCAAATACAGTAAAGCTAGTGACGTGAAGGCAACAAAGTTCACTAAAGCGACCAGAAGCTTTCGAGTCTATCGCTTGGCTATTTTCCGCTTCTTGGGAGTGGACGAGCCCTGGGCCGGACTTGAGGCGGCCGGCACAACTCGCTGCTGCTGTTGCGGAGAAGCTCCAACACCAGAGCCTTGGGATAAGCCCGAGAATCTAATGTAAATAGCGAGTATGAGCGTCAAGTCGCAAGACTAGAGTTTGGAGTCTGACCCTTGGGAAAGCTGAGCAGGCATCGCCATCATCTTACTCTGCGTGGCAAGGAACTCCTCTCTTTCCTTAGGATCCATGTTTGCCTAGAATCGACGGTTCAGACGGTGCTCAAAGAATAAGGACGGAGGAAAGTCACCCACAAGCACTTTCGGCATCAAGAACATCATGACTACCGAGCCCAGCATGACGAGCATGATGGGATTGCTCCGGAAGAGGTCGATGGGATTGAAGTCCTTTTTCGGCTCAACGTATATTTTAGCGCTTTTTGGCTTCAGTATGATTGGGTATGGAAGTTGAGGTAGTGACGTTGTAGGGTAATGAGGTGATCCCAAAGGAAGGGGGTAAACGCGGATATGAAAATTGGGATCGGACATAGTCGAAGGAGGAGGAGCCAAGGGCCCAGGAGTCACCGACGGTGCAGCACTTGTGATTCCGGTAGCAGTTTGAGGAGCTCCTGCTTTCTCTTCAGGCTTCTCCTTGGGGATGACGTCCACTCGGTACTGATATATAGCCCCGACTGTCAATTCCGACACGCATTCCCGGTCAAACAAGTCACCAACCTGGTCGAAGACGTGATCTCGAGCGAGGACATTGAGAACATATGACCCCGGCTCCACGTTTCTCCTGCGGTAATCCATGAGTTCATTATTCCTTCGTGCTGTCAGCAGATGAGCTCTCACAGAACGAAACGGCCGTCGCGCCAAACATGAGCAGAATATGTTCCCCAGTCAAGAGTCACTTGCGTTGGTTTCAGTGCTCTGATATCTAGACAGAGTCCGGTTTACCGGTAAGAGTTGTGCCCGCTGGTAGAACGATGACAGGTCGGTGTCGGTGCTGACCTTTGCACACGTTATTGAACTCGATGGACCCATGAACGTCGACGGCGGATACCACTGCGGTGAGCAAGCTACGTCCCGTCAGTTATAGTCGCATCGGTTTATTCTCCAGACTTAGCAGAACGTACAAAACAAGGAGAGTTGCAAGCCCGAGCATGGCAGGCTGGTCAGGATTTGGATACAAGGAGGGATATTCCCAGCAAACACATACAAGCCGACGGCGACTTGGTTCTCCTACTTGCTCTTGCATGCACTCTTTCGTGACAATCCCAGATATCGAGCACGTATCTTTTCGTGACTTCCCCATGGCCAAGTTCATGCATCTCCCAAGCGAATCGGCGTCTCCTAACGATGTTGTTATTGCTGTGCAGCCCTTCTTAAATTCTTCCACACAGACAAAGGTCGTGAGGCCCTGGACACTACCGCCCTGTATAAGGAACTTTGTGAAAGTGTATATTCTCAATGATCGTCTCATTCAATACGCGCGGAATTATCGGAATCCTGATTATTCATCAGTCGACGAGAGTGGATCCCGGAGAAGTGATGACGACGAGCCCCTTTTTTGGTACATCGGGCCATGCGCTTCTTTAGAATTGCGAATCTAGAAGTAGAACGAAACAACTTTTGAAACGCGATTCGTTGACAATCGTGTCCATCACTGAGGTACGATCGAGAGGACATATCTAAAGACGTAGCAAAGCCAAAACAAAACGAAAAGAAAAAGAAATCGAGCGTTGGATTGGGGAGGATGAATAGCCATGACCAAAGAGGGAAGCGTAAAACAGTCCGAGTCCGACGTGACAAAAGTGGAAAGACAGAAGGGGTAATAGGATATCTGATTAAGGGGGGTAATGAGAGAGCGGAGTAAAGAACAATGAGCGGCGGCGAGGAGGGGGATGAAGAAATCAGTCGTGACGGGAAAAAGAGCACAAGGAGGAGAGAGGAAAAGAAGCCCGAAGATACGTGAATAACGTTACACGTCGATGTGGTATGGAAGGCAAGGAAAAGAAAAGAAAAACATTCCTAAAGGTTAAAAAAAACGTTCCAGTCCGAAGGCAAGCATGTTCGTGAGATGACAAGAGTCCATAGAAAGGAAAGCAAATGGAAAAGGGAAAAGAAAAAGAAGACCGATACCTTGTGAGCGAATAATACCACGAACTAGGAGGCGAGGGGGGTATGTCGAAGGAGAGCTGTCTTCGTCCCTAGCCTCGTGGAGTCTAGTTCGGCGCAGGCTTCATCGCGCTCCCAGGCGACGAAAACATATTCCACGTATCCAAGCTCCTCGAACTGAACCTCTTCTCGTGTCTCGCAGCGGGCATCACAGGCGGAAGCTGGGCATCACCCACAACCTCCATCGAACCCTCCCTCTCCCTCACGGTGGACTTCCTCCTCGGAGGCGGGGGCACCGACTGCCTCTTCTGCCACTCCGCGACCTTGCCACTCGCACCCGCACTTCCCCAGCTCCGCCTCGGCACACCTTCCTCCTCCACACCCGCTTGCTGCTGCTGCTGCTGCTGCCCATCGTTCGACCTCCTCTGCTCCTTCTCCTTGCGCTCCATCACCGCCCGCTCGATCCTCCTGCTGTTCTCCCACCTCGCTTTGGCATCGTCCAACTTGGCCTGCTCGGCCTCGCGCTCCGTGATGGGCCGCTGCAGCGCTCTCATCCGCTGGCGGTGCCG
>WSUD01000825.1:0-11038 GCA_019633495.1 Tulasnella sp. 427 | reverse complement strand
CCTGGAACGACGCGCATCATCAGCAGATAAGCGAGCGTCGGCTGATGCAACCGTTGTTTCAGACCGAGGCACCTTGACATTGCCTGTTGGTGGGTCCGGGGCAAGGAAGGAAGAAGGGACTGGGAACAGGGTGCTTCGGTCACGTGGTCACGAGGTTCTCCCGTTACCCGCAGTTGGTCTCGCGCGGCTTCTTGGGTTTCCTCCCATCACCACCAAGTACCTGTCTGTCCAGAAACGCAACCCTCAACGTCCACCTCAACCTAGGACACCCCACCAAAGGTCTAACCGCCAAAATGGATTCGACGCTTGCGTCCGCCCATGCGTTACTCTCCCAACACGCAATCCTCACCAACCAAGTCCGTTCAATGCATCGAGAACACCGTCACCGCCTCGCCCGCATGCAATCCCCACCACGTTCTCTACTCTCGTTACCTCTCTTACCTTCACTGCCGCTATCTCCACCGACGTCCCCACCCACCCAAAAGCGTTCGGTGTACCAACTACCTCAACACCCGACACGACCGATCCCGCGGCCGGAACTTCCTCCAGCGAAGCAAGCCAAGATGGCGAGGTACCCGAACTACGTACCGGAGGAAGAGACCATCCGGAACGACTACTCGCAGAGGTACGTCGACTCGGGCGAGTGGCCGCAGAATTGGGTGCAAGACGCCGAACCCGAACGGCTGTCGAAGAGTAAGTGCGGACGGACGTCGCCGGAAATGCCTCCTCCTCCCGACTTACGACTCGGTTCTTCTTTCATGACTCAGGTACCCAAAACAGCACATCCCGCTCTCGTCGCTCTCGTCGCTCACCACCTCCACAGCGAGCGTCCCGAAATTCGACGCGATCCTCATCGACCCGCCGTACTCGTCCTCGTTCTCGTGGGACGAGCTCGAGAACCTGCCGATACCCACCCTCGCTGCGGACCCGTCGTTCGTGTTCCTCTGGGTGGGGAGCGGGGCTGGAGAAGGGTTGGAGAAAGGGAGAGCGTTGTAGGCTCATTGGGGGTATCGACGGTGCGAAGAAGTCATGTAGATCAAGACGGACACCGAGTTGAATCACGGACCTGGTGTTAGTCTTTCCTGTCCCTTCTCTCAACTTCGATCTTGGAAGCTGACGGGATGTTTGGCCCCCGTTTTACAGACAGACCCGCCGACGACCTCTCTGCTGACGCGGACGAAACACCATTGTCTCATGGGTATAGGCGGGACGGTATGAAGGTCGACGGACGGCTGGTTCGTGCATTGTAACATAAGTAAAACTCCCGGCAACCATCATAAACCTCCCGCTTACACGTCTTTACTTTCTTTGCCGGTCGGTCATTACCAGAAGTTCTTACTCAGGATGGAATGAGCTGAAAGTCTACTTAGTAAACTGTACGTATTTTTAGCATCAAAATCTCCCTTTTTCGACCTTGGGATCGCGATGGTTGTGGTTGAGAGTAGGTTCATACGTAAACCCCTGCTCCGGAGCGGAGCACCTTCGCCAGAAGGGGCTTAGGACAAGGTGCGCGCGTATAGAGGGTGACTTCATCCTAACATTACTCATTCGGACACTTGAACTGTCTACTAGCTTACTACTAGGTCTGTAGCTCATCCATATTTCTATATTATGACGAGCAATGAAATGGAGAGAGTGAACAATGAAGGTTCTGACGCTCCATGTAGTAGACGTCTACCCCCGTTTTTGGACTTTCCGTCATATCATCTCCCTGAGACATAATAATTGTAGGCAGACGACATTCTAGTACCTATCATGCTTTTCTTTGTCCATGCCAAAATTCATGTCTCCTTGTTTGTTCTTGAAGGGGCAATCGGGGCAACAGTCTCGCTGAGAGGGGAGCGCCACATCTGGCTCACACGCTTGAAACCAAGGAGCGAAGCCTTGTAGTCGCACTGGCGGGCTTCATCATGATGCAGGGCTGGACGAAGGCCATGACAAAGTACACACAATACTTTAAACAATTTGGATATATGTCGCTGGAGTGTTGCTTTCTACCGGGTTTGGCATGCGGTGGCGTGGGCTGGATTGAACGATGGAGACCTGAGCATGGCAAGAGCGCTGACGCGACTGGCCTCCGCCGTGGCTCCGAGCGAGCGTAAACCCGCCGTCGACGACGAACCAACGCAGCTGCAGCACTGAGACTCCGCATACGTATTTTTCATATGTATACTTATTTTAAGGCTGAGTCTGCCGGGTGTGGCACAAAAACGGAGTATCGTATTCACCTTTGCTTTCTCTGGGGGTGCTTCGACCTCTCGCCCGGATCCGAAGCTTGCTGTGGCGCGGGTAAGTCACGTGACGAGCCAAACCCCACCAACACCAAAGAAACCCCACTACATACGTAGCGGGAAAAATGACTTTGACGCTCGCATCCGCCCAAGCGTTACCCAAAAAATACGTAATCCTCACAGCCTAGTCCGCTCAATGCAGCGAGAATGCCGTCACCGTCACCGCCTCGCCCGCATGCAATCCCCGCCCCGTTCACTACTCTCGTTACCTCGCTTACCTTCAGCGCCGCTAGTGTTGCTGCGATGTGAGGTGTTGCCTGAAATTGTCGCGATTTCCAGGCGTAGTGACCAATCAGAGCTCCAGAATCGCCTCCATGTCGCGACGGCGTCGGGATTTCAAGTCGTATCGCATAACGTCGCGGCAGCACTAACCGCCGCTCTCCCCACCGACGACCCCACCGAGCCAAAAGCGCTCGGTGTACCAGCAACCTCAACTCCCGGCACGACCGATCCCGTGGCCAGAACGTTCTTGAGCGATGCCAACCAAGATAGCGAGGTACCCGAACTCTGTACCGGAGGAAGAGACGATCCGGAATGACTATTCTCAAAGGTACGTCGACTCGGGTGTGGCCGCAGAATTAGGTGCAGGTGCCGCTGTTCCGATTACAGTATGTTGACTTTCTTCACGTGTGCTACCGATAACAACGTACTTTCCGTCCCCACCAAGTTGTTATCAGTCTGACCCCGGGAGACTATGTACATGTGCTACCGCGCAATTGCCTCGGATAGACCCGATATTGAGAGATCAGAGCCAACCGAACTCACGGAAACCAATAACGACGTAAAGGAAGCGCCACCGGAAGCACAACAGTTTGGTAGTTCTTGGACGAACCTTGCCGTATGGAGTAAATCATCTCTTTTCAAGTTCCCCGCTGACTCTGCGTACATTCCGGGAAGTCGGCTCGGAGTCACATAGTCACGCGAATGTGTACATGTGGGCATCTTGACCTCACCGCGGAAAACCGCATGGGCAAGAGAATGCTTCTCTTTGATGGTGATTGCAGATTTCATTTTATTGTATCTAGCGTCATGAGCCGAGACATTCCGCACGATCCGACGATCACGATAGAATGTACTGTGCAAGCGTGCATAGTTTTCTCGCTATGCTTTACACCTTTTGGTGTTGTTGCAAAGCCATCTCTGAAGACCAGCTCCGGCGCATGCTGCAAGGGAAGCAACGAGATTGGGAGTGTTATGATCAGAAAACCGTGCCTACTATCTGTCATTAGCTAAGCACGGCATATCCATATCATTGGATCTAAATATGCGAGAAGGACGAAGAGACAGCAAATAGGTACACACTGGGGAACATGCCAGATGGTGAAATTCGCGTCCTGGAACAAGATGCAAGACGGAAGCCCGTATAGAGCGCGTTACAGGATAGGAGCTATTTGGGAGTGAAGTTATGAAACCTTTGACAGAGAAGTGGCGGGACGATGATTTGGTGACGAAGCGGACGACGTGGAATTCACGATGACATCCCGCCTGGGACACGTAGTTTGATAGGGAACGTGGGTTACTTGCCTATTGTTCTGCGCCCATTTTAATGAGTTTCCACATGACTCCGTGAGCGAGCATCTTACCTTTAGGCAGCGGCAAGTCGTTATCGTTGGGGACGATAACTTGCTGAGGCACTTGGGAGAGAGGGCCCTTAATGTGCACATTGACAGGCTGTTTGGACGAGACCTGAGTCTCCTCTGAGTTATCTTCTTCTTTGATCAGAGCTGACAGTAGTTTGATCTCCGGAGTAGGAGGAACTTGGGTAACTGGAGCCTTGGGTCCAAGCGATGGAGTTCCTTTGATGGCGTTGGTGGACGTAGACATATGATGTAGCAGGATAGGAGCCGATTATGCGTCTATAGGGCTTTGCGGGACCTTTGATAGAGCAAATACTGTGCAGTGTATTGATGGGTGAAGGGTGAGGAGGGTTGTCGTCGGTGAATCAAGGTGCCCAAAGGCCAGTGACTTTAATACGCACAGACGGCCACCTTCCGTAGATTTCATCTGTGCCTTCTGCTACAGAAAGAGCCGACTTATTATATAGGGCCTCATAATTAAAGTTCCAAAAAGAAAACGGGCCAGCCCAAGGGAACGGTTGGGATTGGGGGGCTTGCAGAACTTGGAATATCCATTATACCCTCTAGTAGAGGAGTGCAGCGTGAGAGGGTGGAGATGAGGCCGCCGTCAGCCAATGGCCCGCACGCGTATATCCACTTTGTTTTCTTTCTCTCTCTCTCTCTCTCTCTCTTTCATGTAGCTCTCGTCTCAGTCTTTGCCTTTCACGCTTCATTCATCAGCATCCTCAGCCGTGTCCCACGCCTCATCCTTTTGTAGCCTCTAGCGTACTTAGCTCGGCTCTTGACTGAGGTTTCAGAGTTCTCTCATCCGCTCTCCTCATCTCTCGCCCGGCGCGTTCGAAGGTTTCGACCTTCTCTCCTTTTCCCCCTCCCCCCATCTCTGTTCACTGCTTGTTTGCCTCTTCTCTTTTGTTTCTTTCCTTTCCGTATCCGTTCATTTCCTTGCTTCCTGTAGCTGGCTTCAGCCGGTCCTTTCGGGGATCAGTAAGAGATATCAGGAAATCGATCTTTGATATCCCTGAAACCTCCTTCGCGTTCAGAGTCTTCTCCCAGGTGATTCCGGGACTCAGCCATCGGCGATTATGTATATACTGTTCAATAAACCCGAAGGGGTATGAAAACCAGGCTCAAAATGCTCTTGGACTCTGAAGAGGCCCTTCCCGGTCGCTCTAGTCAAAATGGGTGAGTGAGGGAATCTTTCGAGATATGTCTGTTGCGAGTTCCAGTAATCTCTGCGTCAATCAGATCTTTCAGCCCACGTGCTGAGGATGTCATGCGAGCAGGAAAGTTTGGTCATCTCGGCCCCCCTCCGCTTGAAGGCGTGCAGGCCCGATCTCGACCCTACCACCAGTTACAGTGTTTTGCATAATAGTTTACACCCCTTCATTGCGCCGAACCCGGCCCCACCTTCCTTTCAAAGGGCATTCCGCTCGATTATCTAGCATTCGCGATATATGTTACATCTATTTCTCGGCTAGCGGCTGAGAACCGTTGCGATTCTGTGACTTCTCGTGACAGTCGCCACAGCTGGGCTGGGCTCGCTCTGCCGGACTTCTATCTTAGGCAGGTGGGGCCAGGGTCGGCGCTGTGGAGAGAGTGCAAACCATATGGAAACACTGTAATCGAATCCCGGGATGGTCGAAGAGCGAAAGGTGACGCCGTTGACCTCCGATCGCATGTAACGGGAGTACACATTCTTCTATCTGGAATTCCCCGAGACCCTGGATTATTTTCAGGGCCCGAGTCAAACACCTCGATGACCGGCCTATACCCACCGCGTGCAGCGGCGGATAGTGCTGCCGCGACGTGATGCGATACGACGTGAAATCGCGCCGCCGTCGCGACATGGAGGCGATTCTAGAGCTCTGATTGGTCACTACGCCTGGGAATCGCGACAATTTCAGGCACCACCTCACATCGGAGCAACACTAGCGGCGGATTGATGTCGAACGCCGAGAAATGTGACTCGTATCGTAGTAATGGAAGTACATCAAATTAAGATCAATACACTCCTGTAATTGCCCGAGCTTATCGGTTTGTCAAAAATGGGGACCGGCTGCGAACCGACGCGGCCTCTTCCCAAAGGTGAATTGGAAACGGATTCTCCACAAGAACCAAAATCGCTTTAGAGGTTGGTTATCTGGTCACAGGACACTATCTGCAGTTCCATACGTACACACAAGCTCTGGTCTCGGTCCTGAGAACTGGCCGATATCACAACGCATCGCAGGAACGATGCGCTTCAACAGCAGACAAGCGAGCTTCGACCGATATAGCCGCTGTTTCAGACCGAGACACCTTGACATTGCTTGCTTTCTGAGTCCGGAGGAAGGAAGGAGAGGGACAGGGAAATTGTGTTTCGGTCACGTGGTCGCGTGGTTCTCCCGGTACCCGCAGTTGTCTCGCGCGGGCTTCTTCGTTTTCCTCCCACTAGCCACCGAGCAGCTTTCTGTCCAGAAACGCAGGCCTCAACGTCCACCACAGCCTAGGACACCCCAAAAGGGCCCATAAGTGCTAAAATGGACTCGACGCTCGCATCCGCCCATGCGTTACTCTCCCAACATGCGATACTCACAAACCAAGTCCGTTCAATGCATCGAGTACACCGTCACCGCCTCGCCCGCATGCAATCTCCACCCCGTTCTCTACTCGCATTACCTATGCTACCTTCTCCTCCGCTATCTCCACCAACGTCCCCACCGACCCAAAAGCGTTCGGTGTACCAACAGCCGCAACACCCGGCAAGATCGATCCCGCGGCAGGAACTTCCCCCGACGAAGCAAGCCAAGATGGCGAGGTACCCGAACTACGTACCGGAGGAAGAGACGATCCGGAACAACCACTTGCAGAGGTACGTCGATTCGGGGGAGTAGCCGCAGAATTGGGTGCAAGGCGCCGAGCCTGAACGGCGGTTCGAAGAGTAAGTCCGGACGTGTTGCTTCGCCGGAAATCCCCCCTCCTTCCGACTTACGATTCGGTTCTTCTTTTGTGACGCAGGTACCCGAAACAACAACGGCTACTAGCTCTGAAGAAAGCCTCCGTCGTAGACGTCGCCAACGCACCGAGGTACATCCCGCTCTCGTCCCTCTCGTCGCTCACCACCTCCACAGCGAGCGTCCCGAAGTTCGACGCGATCCTCATCGACCCGCTGAGACGAGCTCGAGAACCTGCCAATACCCACTCGCGGCGGACCTGTCGTTCGTGTTACTATGGGTGGGGAGCGGGGCTGGAGAGGGGTTGGAGAGAGGGAGAGCATTGTTGGCTAAGTTGAAATGGGGGTCTCGACGGTGCAAAGACGTCGTGTAGATCAAGACGGACAACGAATTGAACCGCGGACCTAGTGTTAGTCTTTCCTGTCCCTTCTCTCAACTTCGATTGTGGGAGCTGATAGGATGTTTTGCCCCCGTTTTACAGAGAGACCCGCCGACGACCTCTCTGCTGACGCGGACGAAACGGCATTGCCCCATGGGTATACGCGGGACGGTATGAAGGTCGACGGACGGCTGGTTCGTGCATTGTAACATAAGTAAGACGCCCGGCAACCATCATAAACCTCCCGCTTACGCATCTTTACTTTCTTTGCCGGTCGGTCATCTCTTACCCAGGATGAAATGAGCTAAAACTCTGCTTAGTAAACTGTACGCATTTTTACCATCAAAATCTCTGTTTTTCGCCCTCGGGACCGCGATGGTTGTGGTTGAGAGGTAGACTATTCACGAACGGTTGCTCCTGTTTATCATCCTACTCTACATCATCCGAGGAGAAGGGATCGAGCGGTAGGAGAGTGGACCAAGACATTGCGTGTGTCTGCCAGAGAGGTTTTCTGAGCTTCCGATGAGCTTGAGTCGGCTTTGCAATGACCTTCTTAGCCTAGCGGCATATATTGAGCGCGGTGCAGGGGATCGAGACAGAGGTTGGGTGCAGCAGGCTTGCCGCGTATTATGATTTGAGGTTCACCGCACACCTTATGGTAGGGTGCGCTTTGAGGGTATCTGCAAAAAATGGCTGATGGGAACCTCCTTCCCAATGAGATCGAAGTCTCTCGAGAGTCACGTCGACTCCCCTCGATGAGTTGAAGTTGGCCGAAGTCAGATTTGTGCGAGAGGAGTCGGCACTTGGAACTCGAAGCGCTGGTGTGGTTCTTGGGCCAAAGAAGCTCTCAAAATTGGGTCAATGTGCCTTTCATCGATCGTACTAGAAGCAATGCGCATTGCTGTTATCAAGCAAGGTTTAGCCGAAGATCGGTCTGAATGCACAGGGCCGAAGCATACCCGAAACCAAAATCAGACTGCACGAGAATCTAGAAAAGGCAAACTGGTCCACGAAAAAAGAAATAAAGGTGTACTGGCCATCTGCTCCCTTCGTTGTAAATGCGCTGGACACGTTGGTGGGTAGTGGTGATCGTGATTCTATGTACGTCTGTCCCAAAGACTATGACCCCTAACTCCGTCTCCGCTCCGCACCCTGCTCCAGGGCGCAGCCAACCGGTACCGACGAGACATTAACTGAACCTATGGAACCCAATAACGACGCAAGGTAAACGCCATCGGAAGCAGCCCAGTTTGGTATTACTGTAAGTGCGTAGCCGCAGGGAGGAAAGCATTTCGTAAGTTGCCCCCTAGTTCTGCGGAAATCCCGGTAAGTCGGTTCGGAGTAGGGGACTCACGCATATATGCATATATGCACATATGCCATGTGGTCATCTTTGCCTTCTCTGGGCATTTTCACGTGCTAACGAAGAATAGCGATTGCGGATTGCACCTGAATGGGATGAGACTCAGCGCTTTGGCTGTCGCTTGACCTCTTGGGTAAACTTCTTCCCAGCCCAGGCGCAGAAATTTCCTCACATTAAGACGCTTATTATCCCGGCTATCCCCGAATTTACGCTGTAGGAGGGTTCTGTTGGGGTTGGACTACGTTCACTGCATCAAGTTCCCACCCGTTGGCGGCTCTCAAATAACTCCGTTCTCCCCGCAATGCAGCATTCAAGCAGTGACCCTGAATAACTATAATTATTGCTGATTATTGCTGATATCTCGGTATTCTATAGGCAAGGAAAGATAATGAAGCTAGAGTATTTGACATTACGGTGAGACGGCAGTCCCGTACAATTCCTATGTCAACCACCTTGACGTCCTGATCTGTATGTAAAGCTTAGAAAGTGTAGTTTAAAAGCACCACTTGCATAAAAAAAGTGCCTAGTGACTGCTCTTTTGAGTCCCTCTCGTGATGAGGGCTCTCATTTTCGAGCAGAATTCTTTTCCTGCCGATCCTGACAGTCCACATGCCATACTTAGGTTAACTACACAATCCCTTGAGAAAGGCTTAGAGAACTTATTTAGCGCAGCTACCGTTCATTTCTAATGCTCTCAAGTCGTTGTCGGCTAGTCGAAAGGGGCGGGATGGGAGGCTAGCGAAGCCAGGCGACCTACCGTCTTGTTGCATTGAAGCTAGTCTATCTGGACATTTCTATCGGCCAAAGTTTGCTATTAAATGAGTCTAGCACGCAATCTATCTTTGAAGCTAGAGTCAGAGACTAGCGCGTTCTCCGCTAGGATAGGGATGTGGGGTGCAAGCACACCTGGTTTGCTCGCCATCTCTTCACCTTTTGGCCGTCACCCCGAAGCTCTGGAGAGCCGCTCATGGGCATTGGCGAAGAGTCTCTTAGTGAAGTCACGGGGTTGGCAGGACAAAGAATTAGGGAAGGGTGCATACTACAAAACGGAACGTAAAGATAGCGGAAAGGACGCAGAGAAAGTAGACACAAGGTGTATGATGCCGAACACAATGGCGAGATTCGCATTGTAGAGAAAGATGCATGACGAAAGCACGCCTAGAGCGCGTTAGAGGGTCTAAATTAGTTTTGAGGGCATTTCAGAAACCCCTGACATAGACTGGGTGGGACGAAACTGAGCGACTATGCAGACAACGTGGAATTCGCGCTAACATCCCGCCCTGGCTAGGTAGCTTGATAGGGGACGTAAGTCCATTGCCTGCTGTTATGCCCCGAGTCAAGGAATCTCCAGATGGTCTGATAAGCGCGCGTCTTATCTGTCTACAGCAGCAAGGCGTCACCGTTGGGGCCAATAATTTGCTTAGGCACTTGGGAAACTGGGCCCGTAGTGTGCAGAGTGACGGGACGCTTTCTCGAAGCCTGAGGTTCCTCTGAGCTATCTTTCCCTTTGGGCTGAGCTGGTGATGGTTTGGTATCTGGAGAAGGGTGTACTAAGGCGACTGAAGCCTTGGGTCCATTCGATGGAGTGCCTTTGGTGGTGTTGGTGGATGTAGCCATAGGGATGATGCAGGAGTATACGAGTTGATTGCGGGTCTATAAAGATTTGCGAGACGCTGGGTAGAGGAAGCGCTGAGCAGTATAGAGATGCCGGAAGAGAGGGGTTATCGCAGGCGAAAAGAGTTCGCCAGAGGCTGCTGTTTTTCATGCACCCACGGGATGAACCTGTATAATTCTTTCGCCCAGCTCTTCTGCTGCTACGGCTCCGGAGGTGAGCGACCGTGGGAGTCACTAGAAATTCCAAGTAGAAGACGGTCTACTCCGCAGGAGAGGCCGAGGGCGGGGAGGGGAGTCGGACGCACTGTAGACCCTATAGTCGGTTGGGAGTATGGTCCGAGAGCCCCAATGGGGTATGCGATAGGTCTACGCGGTCATCGATGTCCACATCGTATCTCCTGCATTCCCTAAACTGCCATAATCGACTTAACAACCGCGTGAGGAATTGTTTTGGGGCAGGTTTGCTGCGAGTTTGTATACGCCACTAAGTCAACCAGATCTGTCAGCCTATTGCGCTGGAGATGTCATGCGAGCAGGAAGGCTTGTTCATCCGAGTGCCCATCCGGTTTAAGAATTACAGACCCAGTTTTGGCAGGCTCTGCAGTGAAGCGAATTCGGAGTCGTCGAAAAGGTGACGGCGGTAATCCTTCGATCACGTGTGCGGAGAGTTCCCTCTATCAGCTTAAAACTCCCGAGGTTCTGGATTGCTTTCAGGCCAAAGCCAACTGCCCCTGGTGACCGGTCTCAGCACGCCGCGTGGAGCTACGGACTGAGGCGAACGTCTGGAAACGGCACTCGCCTTATGATCGATCCAGCGTTCAGAGCAATAATCGCGATGTGCTAAAAGTGAATAAAGGCTTCCGCGTAAGTCACTGAACCGA
>WSUD01000824.1:0-11040 GCA_019633495.1 Tulasnella sp. 427 | reverse complement strand
TCGGCGGTCGTGTGCTTGGTGCCTCTATGAAGGTTGTGGGAGCTGCAGAGCGAGTTTGAGAACATGCACTGCCCGGAGAGGACGATTTGGAAGGTGTTTGCGATGAGCGATGAGCTGTAGATGAAGAGGTGGTTGGTGGTGGGAGGGAGACTGGGAGCAAAGATGGCACCAGTTTTTATATCCCCAGTCCCAGGCCCAACACCCGGGAGCCGAATACGGAAACCCGCATCCGCCGGTCCGTTCAAACACACGCACCACGACCATCTAATGAGACCATTCGTTGGTTTAACCGTCAAAATACGTACTAAACACAAAACACGCCACGCTCAGTCCACTCCCTAACGTTTCCCCGAGATAACAAAATTCCCGTTTCAGGTCATTTCGGTCATTTATTCCGGTTTAGGGTACCATCCAACGCCTTTACTTTAACGTCAAAACCTTCAATTACTCTTCGACTAGGCGAAAAGAAGGCGAGTCCGGCAGGAACGGCCGTAGTTTCCCTCGCTGGTCGCAGTGCCTATGGCGTCTTTGAGACGTAAAAAGGACTGCGATTCGCAGCACAACCGATAAGACGTGATCGACAACACGCTCTCGAACGTTCCAACGGCCTCCGACACCACCTCGGATATCGATGGGTACACCCATCTCCCATTGTCTTGGCCGGTGGGATTTACGTTGCGGAGTGAGCGCGGTCGAGGTGCCCGGATTTATTATACCGTTTGGGGATGCATGCAATATGTGACCAGAGAGGAGATCGCCGGTTGCACTCAGACCCCGGCGGCTCGAGTTCATACATGTTGTTTTCTAGTCAGCAATACTCGATCGGAACGTAATACGGCTGATCATGATCTGTCCTTGAGAATTTGATCTTCCGGCACGCACCACTTCTATACACGCTCACTGGACATGGTGTCAGAACAGCGTGACGTCGTGACAAGTCGTTACATAAGCTGTCATCGACCACTTGTCCCATCGAAGCGATTCCGACCACCACGATCAACTTCACCAACAGATCCCCCGGAAGCCTAGATTCATCAAAGCGGCGGTTATCATGTCGTCACCTCCAGCTGGTGGGTAGATTCACCGAACCATGAAAGCCCATTACCGGAGACTGCATTCCGATAGCGTGATCTTATCTCTTCTCTAGTCGAATTGTTCAAAGGGACCGGTTGGGAAGAATGCGACACATTCATCCGCTCCATTCGTTCTCGTGCGCTTTGGGAAGGGAAGGCTCGAGACGGAGCGTGGATGGCCGACTTCGCCAGTCCTTTGTTCTCCCGCCAGGCTATGGTTTGGTATACTCGACTTCCGCAGGACGTCCGGGAGGATTGGTTCAAGCTTCAGACGGATTTACTTGAGCGATGGCCTCCTCCGGAAGAAGCTGAAGGGTACGTCTATGTCTGAGTCATTGGCCTGTCTCGGAGGCTGATAGGCGATCGGATAGGACCAGGGTCAAGCCGACACCAGCCGCGGCTGGTCCTTCACAGCTGCTGGGAACGACCTCAAAGCCGTTAGAGGGTGTTATTAAGATTGTCGGAGCTTCTTCTGCTCCGGCTCTGTACCTTGAAAACGCGACTCGGCGTGGGATTTGTTCCGTCACCCGTCAGATCGCGAACGCCCTCCGCGTGCGGTGCTGCCACTTATCCGATACCATTCTGCTAGAATGCACAGTAGGTGTATACTCAGTGCTTCCTATACACCGCTAAACTACTACTTTGACAAACATTTAGAACGACCCGGATTGTTCTTGGTTAGCGGTCCATTGGACTAAGCCAGTCCCCAAGATTGGAAACGGCTCCACTGAGTACGTCTCACCATTCGATCTCGCGACGTCTTTCACAGGCACCTAACTACCTTTTAGCACTGCATTCATTACTTTGGTTGATCCGAAGACCTTGAAATCCAACTGGGACGTGGATAGTCCGTATCGGCCCGTGATGGGTAGCGTTTCGACGGACTCCGAGTTGCTTTTAACATGGAAGCTTAGTAATGGTTCCAGTGGGCTCAATTTCCTGCTTGTGCTTAGGATTCATGTGCTTGACCGCTTTTCTTTCAGCTATCCCGCTTCACGTTTTTACCCTTATTGGCCTGACCATCAATCTGGTGTCTGATCCCCTAGCTTTCAGAGCAAAAGTTCACGATGAGGAAACTGTGGTAAGGAGCTCACTTCCTGCAGTAGAATGAGCACGAGCTCATGGTCTGACTGCTTCTCAGCGCCTGTTCATCGAGCCTGTGGAATGAAAGCTGCTTGCCGCGCTCCATCTATAGGGTGTAGCCCCGTTGAAGCAGAAAGACAGGACGCTCCATCTCATAATACTGCGTATCTGACGCGTTGTAGTGCGTTACATGTATGGAGGATTATAGTACTCGCTGAAAAATTAGACAGAAGGACAGTACCTCCTTGTGTAATACGTGTGCTCTGCATACGTAATCATTCCGACTTGGCTGGACAAGAGGACACGTGATCAGAGACGCCCCAATTTCTTCCAGCGGAGAGTTCGGATAGGGTCCTATGTATAAGCTACTAAGTCCTTTGAAGTCAGACTCTTGTCAAAGTAGTACTGTACACCAGCCAACATATAAACCTAGACCACCATGGCTGAGATCTACTAGTTTTTCCCTACGATGTAGGCCGTAGATCGCGGTACCGCTGTAAATAAAGCTGCTTTGGCAGTGGACACGCCCCTCGTGAGTCGCAAGTCTGCCGATTTCAATCCATTCAGGTCTAACGTATTGAGGCACCCCAGAATATGATCAATGAATCCAATCGCGCCGTTCCAGTACACACCGAGCCGATGGAGGTTGAATCGACGGCACCAAGCGCTGCAGTCTCGAGGGACCTACAAATGATCCTTGTTCAAGTCCTTCATCCGCAAAGTCCGCCGTCTCAATCAGCCCTCAAGGATCTCAGTACTTACGTTCATGAGGCAGACGGCAGAATCCTGGCCAAATCACCTGAGTTGATTGCGGCCCTCCTCGACTTTGCCGCCCTTCCTCCATTCCAGCACGGTGAGCACGCATGCGTTTCATCTTTATCATGCTCTAATAGCTCTGAGGCGTTATTTCATCCCAGTCCTGCGGGTTGGTATCAAAGTTGAGCCGGTGTTTCCTGTGGCGGGCAGATTGGAGGAACAAATCGGAAGGTGGTAGCCGAGCCTCACCTTTAACGAGCATTCGACTTGCCTTTCCATTCGGATCGTCGAGACAGAATGACACGCAGAGAGGAATGGAAGCTCGCAAAGCATTCGATTTTGGTATTGATCCAAGGAGCCCGGTCTGCACAGCAGTTAAACGAGATTGAACCCAATATTTGCTCAAAAGAGCCGACGGCCTTCCGATCCAAGGGCCGTATGATCCACGTCAGGCCCTCAGATGGGGCAGTTGGCGGCTGAGAATCGATATGGAGGGATCAGCATTAGTCATACATTCTTGGGCTCAAATACCTACTGCTGTATAGGGTAGCATCAGCGGGACCATACTGGAGAGGATTGCATCTAGGTTGCGTCGAAAGGATTAGTGGGTGACAGTGACTTGCCTGCAAAATCAATTACTTACCCAGGGAGTTTAGCCATGGGCCCGTTAATTGGTTCAACGACCTCAGTGGTCTTGGCGCGGCAGGCCTGAGTCGTGCTAGCGGGGATGATAGTGAAGTAAGGGCATGCTGTGACGAGACCGGAGAGCTGATTAGGAGTTTGATTGCAATGATCGATGGCGTTTTGCCTGTCAAGTTGTGTTGAATCAATCTCTGGAACGCGGCTTCTACTAGTGGGCCTTCATCAAACTTACAAAGTGGGGACATCCCAGCCGTTGAAGCTTAAGAAGGATTCGAACGTCAGGTAAATTCCGGAAGGGATGAAATAGCAGGACGTACAACTCTCCGTGCCAGCCATAGCCAGTAGGGTCGGAGTTACTCCAGACGAAGGGCCAGGGCTTACCCTTCCAGCGGCTCGCAAAGCCCGTGAGGTCCCAGGTGACCTGGTAGGAGAGCTATTAAACAGCTAACAGTAAGCACAAGAGCTTCGAGTAGAGCTACAGGGTGTTTGGTCGCACCTTCATGAGGGCAACGGGATGAGTGGAAGGGCAGTCGCCGCTGTCGAGCTGGGAGAGGTAAGCGACGTGTGACTTGTGGTCGGGACTGTCGAGGTTCTTGCCGTCCCAGCAAGCGGGCCTAACATGACCAAAAGTGGGGGTTAGATTGATAGTGCACCGCTACTAACAAGTCCGTAAGCAGAGCTTACATTTGGAGACGGGACTAGAAATCAGTCGGCGGTGAGAAAGCGGAGAAGACGGGGACAGGCAGGATGAGACTCACGATTAGACCAGCTTCGCAATCCGTAGTAGGGAAGCCTAAAACGAGGACCGATTGTCAGAACAAGGCAGTTCCAAGTCATACGAGCACATCGTACCGTAGAAATCATAACCCGTATTGCCGCTTCCGTACCGCAAGCAGGAGCTCTTGATAGCTCGTTCGCCCAACTCAGCCTGAGTGCCTAGACCTTCGGCGTATTTCTTGCTACGCTTCTTAGGGTCGCCGGTGATCATGCGGAAGCCCGCCGGGAAGGCCGTTAGACCCTTGCCGCCGTTGGCAACGTCGGCGGAGCCACGGTTCTGATAGTAAACGAGAAGACCGCCGCTGGGAACTTTCTCGAACTGGCCAGTGGTGGGATCTTTGAAGTATAAGGTGGGAGTCCAGTAGTTACTGAGATCTTGAGCTACCTGGCAGGAAGTGCAGGTGGATTGACGCAGCGTGTTGTACGTCCTACCAAAGAATCTCAGTATTGCGGCCACGAAGAAAGAGTGTGAAAAATCGCCTACATGTTCATAGAGAAGTTGTTACCGCCGTGAATACTGTCCAAGTACTGGCTAATCTGACCGGGAGAGATGATGGGATCGACACGCTCTTGAACCAAAGGTGGCGCGCAAGAAATACTAAGCAAAGCGCATAGTTTTGATCAATGCGTCGAAGAAAACGTTGAGCAAAAAGGGCATACCGGAACCAAGCATTGGCAACCTCAACGCTCGCGAGCGAGGCAAGGATAGCGGCAAAGGAGGGTTTGAAGAGCATTGTTGTATAGGAGCTAACTGATTCTGGTGCTGAGAACGGGTCGAGGTGGTTGTGCAGGCTCTCTTATTAGTAGCAGATGCCCTCGAATTTCCTGTCAAGACACTCTACCTGCCGTCGAAACGAGCTTCTTTTTTAGCCGACGGGATATTGACCAGGGGAGAATTCTACTTAATGCTTCCTGGGAGTATACTCCCATAAGGCGGCAGGTCCGGCCCCGGTGATACGCAACAGAAACCCATTCGCGAGCGCATGGCATAGCTGACCGTACACACGAGCACCTCCATGGTGCTTAGGGAAGAGCCAAGCGGACGGGAAGAGGGCAAAGGGAAAAGTTCTCCTCGACCCTCGCTGTTGCCTCCGGTGCTTCTGAACGTTGCTTTGTAGACAAATGCCTAATCCTATGCTTCCGGTGGAGGCAGTCCGGGCGAAGTTTGGCAAGAAACTTCGCGTAAGATCTTGTTGTCGCTCCAAGCGGGTGGTAGAGAGAAGACCTGCACAGACAGAGCCAGTTGTGGAAATGGCGCCTCAGACCGCTTTGTCGAGAGCTTGGACGTTCATTCAAGCGTCGTGCGATGTTGGTTTTCAGCAAGTTCAAGAATTCTTAGAACCAAGCAGACTTCACGGCGGGCCCGAGTCCTCCGGATCCGCTCTTTGAGATGGTTGATGTTTCACTCGCACGCCGCTTCAACGGGGTTCTACCGCATCTAGCCAAAAGACGCCCGTTTCTGCCAATATAACAGATTAACCGCCGGATCTCAGCACAGTGGGAGTATTATGAAGAGTTTAGCTAAACAATTGTAAATATCAAAGAGGGCAATACTACGAGCGCTCAACCGGTCAATAAAGTTGCAACACGCCACTCGAATTAACACCTTCATCTATAATAACAAGCATGAGTTTGTGAATGAGGTGCTAAGTTACTTCGGAATCAGGGAGAACCTTATGGTTTGTTGGCGAAACAAATGTCCGGACTCATTGGCAGACAGTCGTACTGTGAAGATTCACCGTTGTGGCGGCTTCCTTCGGGTTCGCCAACTGCCTAAACGGCATATCTTGACCGTCCGTCGTGACGCAGAAAGAATACTGCCCTCATAGTCATAGGACTGAGGAGACGTTTGTTGAAGGCACTGAGGCAGTTACGACTGAAGCGACATCAAAACTTCGTTGGTAAGTAACCATCGAGCCAGCCGCCGGACAAGGACAGGCGGCGCCTGGGCTTGTTAGACGGTTGAAGACAGATTAATCATTTTATGAATGTAGATGGTGTCCGCCGGTGTCCTATACTCTAGTCTAGCAACCGCGATGGACGAGCAGAAGTACTCAGAGGGTCGACCATCTTTATGTTTGCCAGCAAGGGGAGGCACGTGATGATTGTGGGAGCGCTTGGCGGTGCTCTCGGCAACGGTGCCGTTGGAGCCAAAGTTGGATCCCGCCACGCTTCGGACCTAGTGGCCAAGACTAGCAAAAGTCAAAGAGAGCAACTCGAGAAGCGATGTATGGAGTGAAGTAAGCGACTTATTGGATGCTCCAGTGAACTGAATTCGGCAAACACCACTACCTCTGGTATCCCTTGACCGTGCTCGGGACACTTCGTTTTCTACCTTACCCTATATTAGCAGCTCTGGACTTCACAGCGTATGTCGTCAGGATAGACTAGTCCCGTCCATCCATACCATTTTTACACTGCAACAAGTCTTCCAAGTCTCGTGGAAGGTCTAATCAGGTCTCGGGTCCCGGTTCTCCGGATAGCCGAGCTTACGGAGTGCTTCCGAGGTGATGACAAGAGACGCTGTCGCCAAGCCTCTGCTCACCGCAACCACCATCTTGCTGGTCCAGCTAACCAACACACTTAGCTGCTTGAGAGAATTGCAACACCCGCAGCAAAGCTGCTCGAGGGTCACCTGTACAAAAGGAAAGCAACTCTTCAGGTCTTGTCCACACCAACTAACGCCGAAACCGCCGAATGACGACTCGATCTCCAACGCCATGTATTTTCCGGGAGTTCAGCAGCCTCCCGTCTTGTGATACGTGTGAATATGCCCCTTTTGTGAAGTATTGACTACCCTTTGTTGACGGCTTCTCTGAATGGGCTATTATTTAGGGACAAGAAACCACTTTGGTAGCTGTTATTGTAAACACATGCAAACGACCATCACTACAAGAGTTTCGTTGCAATCGACCGTAAGTTTGACTCCCCGTTTCCAAAGCTTAGTCCGGTCGCTTCAATGTCGGATATTCGGAGCGCTCAAACAGGAGGTGAGAGTAAAGGGAGCGCCCGTCTGCCGACGGGGAAGGTTTGTACTTCAGAAGGAAGCTGAACAGCATGCTTTTTCTCTTCAGTTGAGAACTTCAAGGGCAAATCCGGGAGTGAATGCGAAAGCTTTATCCGCAGCATTCGTCGCATCGCTTGGGAGGAAGGGAAGGTCCAAGACAAAACTTGGATGGCCTACTTCGCGTCAATTCATTTTGCGGGGAGAGCACTAAAGTGGCATTCGGACCTCCCTCCGGATGCTCAGCAAGACTGGGGAAAGATGGAAAAGGCGCTTTTGGAACGTTGGCCACCGCCGGAGAGTAGTGATGACGACGAGCCTGAGTGCGTGTCCGTCGGTGTGTTATGATCATGATCTAATGTTTCCGTTTGGATAGAGCGCAGACGATTCCGACTCCGGCAGCGGCAGCAATGCATCCAGTTCCGAAGGACAGGAACTCGGAGCTCGGAGTCTTGCAGCTCATCTTCCCTGATGAGGCTTTTAGCAAATCTTTGTATCTGGGTGCCGCCCTCGGTAGTCATGGGACTTGCACTACCACAACGGATATAAACCGAGCACTCAAGCTCAGATGGGATCGAAGTCCCGATTTGGATGCTCGTGTTCTTGAATGGGTCGTAAGTCCTAGTCACCTCTCGTAAGCTCCACTCCCATTTGACTCGGTCACATGCATTGGCTGAAATAGACAGACTCTGGGTATCAATGGCTCGCGCTTTCGTGGACCACGCTGGTCCCCAAACTTACTCAAGGCTCAGTTCAGTGAGTGTTAGCCCAATATTTACTCTTTTGCCGACACGACCTTTTGTCAGATGGGGTCGAGTCACCGTAGCGGACCCCGTGACATTGAAAAACGAGGCATCAGCACTTATGAGCGGAAGCCCAGGGCCATCGAGGGTCGCAGCATGGAGGGTAGACTCTGAAGGTCAAGTGACGCCAGTGTGGAAATCCGAGAGCGGGAGTGCGTTACTGCACTTGCCCCTGAAAGGTCATACTCATTCATCTTGTTTACCAGCTTCCATTCTGGGTGTATTCACAGCGGGAAACCACGCGTATGTCGTTGCGGATTCTGTTGCGTACGCGGCGAAGAATACCACTGAGCGTCGAGCGGTGAGCTGGGCTAAACATGTCACTTACGATAAGCGAAACCTGATCTAGTCTATGTTTAGCGCTTGAAATACTGTCCATTGGAATAAATAGGGAGTACCTAGAAAGGCTCTCCAATGTTCCTCCTCTGATCGGCCGTCGAATCCTGTGGTCGTCCGACCACCACAAGTCATCAACGGATCCTCTCACGAAAGCGGTCTGGGAAGTCTTGTTTACCCCGTAGCTTCCAGGCAGCTCCAAATGTTCCGCCAAGACCCGTCTTATATACCCCTCTCTGAGCTCTTCTTTGCAGAAATGAGTTCTTTTGTGTAATAAATATATTCGATCTTAAGAAACAGTTCCGAGTCGCGAGCTACGTAACACCCTCCCTCTTGCAATTGCAGTTGCCAAGGCCTTCTCCACAAACAAGTCCAAATCATTATCGCTGCAAGGTCTGCGCTCTACGTCCTTCCCCAGCCTGATGCCGAGCTTCGGGCTATCAGAGGTGAAAAACGTTGGCCATTCTTATGTTGGACATACAAAGCGCTTGAAGTAGCGGTGAGTAAGGGTCAAATATCTGCTAGGATCGGTCCCTTTCGAGAGCTGAGCGGACATCGTTCCCTTAGTGAACAAGTTCCAAGGCAAAGGAGGTCATGAATGCTAGAAGGCTAGACAACAAATACGTGCAAATCACCCTCGCGCCACGAGGCCAACATTCTCCATCCTCCACAACTTGATACCCGACTTAAAGCTATCGGAGTGGACCTCCGTCTGTGCTCATTATGTCAGACACACAAAGCGCTCACACGAAAGGTTAGCGGGATCTAACGCTTACATGCCAATTGGTCCGAGTGACTCGTTTCCTTCTAAGAGCTAAATGGACGTCTTTCGTTCAGTGAACATGTTCCGGGGCAAAGACGGAACCGAATGCGAAAGCTTTATTCATGCTGTACGTCGAGTCGCGTGGGAGGAAGGCAAGATGCAAGAGAGCACGTGGATGGCCAACTTCGCCTCGCTTCATTTCTCGGGTAGAGCGCTGAAGTGGCAGGCCGATCTGGCGCTGGACGTCCGGCAAGATTGGATCAAGCTCGAAAAGGCGCTTTTGGAGCGTTGGTCGCCGCCGGATATTGGAAATGACGACGAGCACAAGTACGTGTTCAGTGGTGAGGCGATAACATTCGTCATGCTTACTACCGTTCGCTAGACTGCAGCCAATACCGACTCCGGCGCCGGCAACAAACCATCCAATAGAGAAGGAAGGCGTCTCGGATCTAGGAGTCTTAGAGCTTGTCTGTAAAGATGAAGCTGGTTCCACGCGGTCCAAGTATCTCGGCGCTGGGATCAGCGACAAAGGGTCATGTCGCTTCGAGCAAGACATCAGCAAAGCCATGAAGGTGAGGTGGGGGCGGAGTCTAGGAACGGAAGCTCACATCATGGAGTGCTTAGTAAGTACTAGGACTATACAGTGAGCGTGCCTCATACACGTCACACCTTGTTTACTGTTCCAACAGAAGGATTCTAGGTACCTATGGCTTGCTTTGGCTTGGACCTACTCTGAACCCGAGTTCGGAAAGGGCTCAAATCAGTATGTACTCGTATACATACCAAAAACCTGGTTTCTTGACTAGAACGTGACGCCCTTAGATGGGCCAGAATCACGACCGCTGATCCTTGGACATTGACCACCGAAGCTTTCAGGCTCGATGAGAACTGTGCCGAGGGACTGTTCAGAGTAGCAGCGTGGAAAGTGGACTCTGCACAGAACGTTGTACCTGTATGGGAATGGAAGGATGAGGGTATGTCTCTCGGTGACCGACAACGCCTGTTGAACTGATTCTTGCACATTCCCCAGTTTTTCCATTGGCACTTTTTGAAGACGACGACTTTGCCTATGCTGCTGTGGATCCCGTTGCATACGCGGCGGATAATTCTGAGGAGAATCGTGCGGTGAGCAACCCGAAGGATTGACATCAGGAAAAATAATTAAGTTTTTTTGCAGCGCTTGAGGTTCAAGCCTGTCGCGTAGAGCAGAAAGAGTCCGCCATACCTGCTACGTATCCACGAAAGCTGCTCTGAGTAAATATCCACTGGGAATAGTGTATGACCTGCTACTGCGTCGGCAGGTAGAGAGACGAGATCCTCGCCTCGGCCGAAGAAGGATCTATCAACAGTACTGTTACGCATCACTCATGATCTTGCTTCTCATCGTCAGCTGACGAGGAATACGGCAAAGAGCGTCAACAGCGCAATCGTATCCCACTGAATGGTCCTGTCGCTGCAGAACACGTGACGGTAAACACGTCCAAATTACTACCGCGCCACGAGGCAACGCTTTACATCCTCCACCAGAGCTCTAGGCTCTCAAATTAGACCTACTCTGGTATTCACCATGTCAGACATCCCAAGCGCTCATACTAAAGGTGAGGAGAAATCCAGTGCTTGCGTGCCTAACGATCGGCATGCGCTCCTTTCCACGGACTTAATCAATGTTTTTCTCAAAGTGGAGAAGTTCAAAGGCCGAAGCGGACGCGAATGCGAGGAGTTCATCCAGGCTGTACGTCGTGTCGCGTGGGCAGAGGGCAAGATGCAAGACAACACCTGGATGGCCAACTTCGCCTCGCTTCA
>WSUD01000823.1:0-11042 GCA_019633495.1 Tulasnella sp. 427 | reverse complement strand
GAGGAGTGCAGCGGAGATGAGGCCGCCGTAAGCCAATGGCTTGCACGCGTATATCCACTTTGTTTTCTTTCTCTCTCTCTCTCTTTCTCTCTCGCGTTCTCTCTTTCATGGAGCTCTCGTCTCAGTCTTTGCCTTTCACGCTTCATTCATCAGCATCCTCAGCCGTGTGTCACGCCTCATCCTTTTGTAGCCTCTAGCGTACTTAGCTCGGCCCTTGACTTAGGATTCAGAGTTCTCCCATCCGCTCTCCTCATCTCTCGCCAAGCGCGTTCGAAGGTTTCGACCTTCTCTCCTGTTCCCCCTCCCCCAATCCCTGTTCACTGCTTGTTCGCCTCTTCTCTTCTGTTTCTTTCCTTTTCATATCCGTTCAGTTTCTTCCTTCCTGTAGTTGGCTTCGGCTGGTCCTTTCGCGCATCAGTAAGAGATATCAGGAAATCGATCGTTGATATCCCTGAAACCTCCTTCGTGTTCGGAGTCTTCTTCCATGTGATTCCGCGACTCAGCCATCGGCGATTGTGAATATACTGTCCAATAAACCCGAGGGGTATGAACAGCAGGCTCAAAATGCTCTTGGACTCTGAAGTGGCCCTTCCCGGTCGCTCTAGTCAAAATGGGTGAGTGAGGGAATCTTTCGAGATATGTCTGTTGCGAGTTCCAGTAATCTCTGCGTCAATCAGATCTTTCAGCCTACGCGCTGAGGGTGTCATGCGAGCAGGAAAGTTTGGTCATCTTGGCCCCCCTCTGCTTGAAGGCGTGCAGGCCCGATCTCGACCCTACCACCAGTTAGAGTGTTTTGCATAATAGTTTACACCCCCTCATTGCTTCCGCTCGATTATCTAGCATTCGCGATATATGTTACATCTATTTCACAGCTAGCGGCTAAGAAGTGTTGCAATTCTGTGACCTCTCGTGACAGTCGCCACAGCTGGGCTGGGCTCGCTCTGCCGGACTTCTATCTTAGGCAGGTGGGGCCAGGGTCGGCGCTGTGGAGAGGGTGCAAAGCATACGGAAACACTGTAAGCGAATCCCAGGATGGTCGAATAGCGAAAGGTGACGCCGTTGACCCTCCGATCGCATATAACGGGAGTACACATTCTTCTATCTAGAATTCCCCTAGACCCTGGATCATTTTCAGGGCCCGAGTCAAATACCTCGATGACCGGTCTATACCCACCGCGTGCAGCGGCGGATCGATGCCGAACGCCGAGAAGTGTGACTCGTATCGTAGTAATGGAAGTACGTCAAATTAAGATCAATACACTCCTGTAATTGCCCTAGCTTATCGGTTTGTCAAAAATGGGGACCGGCTGCGAACCGACGCGGCCTCTTCCCATAGGTGGATCGGAAACGGATTCTCCACAAGAACCAAAATCGCTTTAGAGGTGGTTATCTGGTCACAGGACACTATCTGCAGTTCCATACGGACACACAAGCCCTGGTCTTGGTCCTGAGAACTGGCCGATATCACAACGCGTCGCAGGAACGATGCGCTTCATCAGCAGACAAGCGAGCTTCGACCGATATAGCCGCTGTTTCAGACCGAGATACCTTGACATTGCTTGCTTTCCGAGTCCGGAGGAAGGAAGGAGAGGGACGGGGAACGTGTGTCTCGATCACGTGGTCATATGGTCACGTGGCTCTCCCGTTAGTCGCAGTTGTCTTGCGCGGCTTCTTGGTTTCCTCCCACAGCAGCTTTCTGTCCAGAAACGCAAGCCTCAACGTCCACTTCAACAGTACTTCAACCTAGGACCCTCCAACAGGGTCCATAACTGCCACAATGGACTCGACGCTCGCATCCGCACATGCGTTACTCTCCCAACATGCGATACTCACCAACCAAGTCCGTTCAATGCAACGAGAATACCGTCATCGCCTCGCCCGTATGCAATCCCCACCACGTTCTCTACTCTCGTTACCTCTCTTACCTTCACCACCGCTATCTCCACCAACACCGACCCAAAAGCGCTCGGTGTAACAACAACCGCAACACCCGGTACGACCGATCCCGCGGCCGGAACTTCCCCCGTAGAAGCAAGCCAAGATGGCAAGATACTCAACTACGTACCAGAGGAAGAGACGATCCGGAACGACTGCCCGCAGAGGTACGTCGATTCGGGTGAGCGGCCGCAGAATTGGGTGCAAGGCTCCGAGTCGGAACGGCGGTTCGAAGAGTGAGTGCGCACTTCCCCAAAACGCTCATCTTTTCGACTCACGACTCGATTCTTCCTTCGTAAATCAGGTACACGAAACAGCAGCGGCTACTTGCTATGAAGAAAGCCGCCGTCGTAGCCGTCGCGAACGCCCCGATGCACATCCCGCTCTCGTCTCTCTCGTCGCTCACCACCGTACTCGTCCTCGTTCTCTTGGGACGAGCTCGAGGACCGGTCCATACCCACTCGCGGCGGACCCGTCGTCCGTTTTACAATGGGCGGGGATCGGGGCTGGAGAGGGGTTGGAGAGAGGGAGAGCGTTGTTGGCTAAATGGGGGTATTGACGGTGCGAAGACGTTGTGTAGATCAAGACGGACAACAAACTGAACCGCAGACCTAGCGTTACTCTTTCCTGTCCCTTCTCTCAACTTCGATTATGGGAGCTGACAGGATGTTTGGCCCCCGTTTTACAGACAGACCCGCCGACGACCTCTCTGCTGACGCAGACGAGACAGCATTGCCCCATGGGTAGACGCGGGACGGTATGAAGGTCGACGAACGGCTGGTTCGTGCATTGTAATATATGTAAGACGCCCGGCAACCATCATAAACCTCCCGCTTACGCGTCTTTACTTTCTTTGCCGGTCGGTCATCTCTTACTCAGGAGAAATGAGCTAAAACCCTGCTTAGCAAACTGTACGCATTTTTACCATCAAAATCTCTCTTTTTTGCCCTTGGAACCGCGATGGTTGTGGTTGAGAGGTAGACTATTCACGAGCGGTTGCTCCTGTTTATTACCCTTTTCCCCACCAGCTACTCTTGTGCAAGTGAAGGCGGAGTTGATATGGAATCCTGGCCCTCTTGACTCCGCCCCGTTAGTTCGGCAGCCTGAAGGACGCAGAAAAGTGAAGCACGATGTAATTAGGGTGAACTTATGTGCCGTTTATACATAGTTTAGAAGCAATATATATGTCCCCAGGTCCCATGTACTGTATATCATCCGAGGAGAAGGAATCGAATGGTAGGAGATTGGACTAAGATATTGCGGGTCCCGCAGAGGGATTTCTGAGCTTCCAATGAGCTTGAGTAGGCTTTGCAATGACATTCTTAGCCTAGCGGCATATATTGAGTGCGGTACAGGGGATCGAGACAGAGGTTGGGTGCAGCGGGCTTGCCGTGAATTATGATTTGAGGTTAACACCGCAGACCTTATGGTAGGGTGCGCTTTGAGGAATCACGTGTTGTATCTGCAAAAATGGCGGATGGGAACCTCCTTCCCGATGACATCGAAGTCACTCGCGATCGAGAGCCACGTCGCGTCCCTTCGATGAGTCGAAGTCGGCCGAAGTCAGATTTGTGCCAGAGAAGTCGAAGTCACTTCGAGAGACTTCGAACTCCGCGGCAACACGACTCGAAACTTGGAACTAGAAGCACTCGTGTGGTTCTTGGGGCAAAGAAGCTCTCAAAATTGGCTCAATGTGCCTTTCATCGATCGGACTAGAAGCAATGCGCATCGCCGTTGTCAAGCAAGGTTTAGCCGAAGATCGGTCTAAATGCACTGGGCCGAAGCATACCCGAAACCAAAATCAGACTGCACGAGAATCTAGAAAGGGCAAACTGGTCCTCGAAAAAAAGAAAGAAAGGTGTACTAGTCATCTGCTCCCTTCATTGTAAATGGGCAGCCAACCGGTACCGACGAGACCTAAGTTGCATGGAGCAAGTGTATGCTGTAAAACAAAAACCCTGTTGCGAGAAGCCGGTAAACGATTGCGCTGGGTTGGGTGCTTACTCCATCTCATGCTTCCTATTTTAGTATCTAGGGCGTTCTTCAAATTCTTACTCACATGGATCGAAGTTCCCCGACACTCGTGGAGCGCAAGGAGATATCAGAGCTATCAACCGAACCTATGGGAGCCAATAACAACGCAAGGTAAACGGCATCAGAAGCATCCTAGTTTGGTACTACTGTAAGTTCGTAGCCGTGGGTAGGAAAGCATATTCTTAAGTTGGGCCCTACGGAAATACCGGTAAGTCGGTTCAGAGTGAGGTACTCACGCATATATGCATATATGCACATGTGCCATCTGGTCATCTTGCCTTCCTTAGCATTTTCACGTGCTAACGAAGAATGGCGAAGGGCTGTCACGATAACCCTTGGCGTGAACTTCCTTCAAGCCCAGCCGACTAGACACTTCTTCACATTGAGACGATCATCGCACCCGGCTGTCATTACCCCCGGCTCTCTCCGACGTTATGTAGTAGGAGGGTACTGTTGGGGTTGGACGATACGTTTCACTGCGTCAAATTCCCACCTCTTAACTAAGTCCGTTCTCCCCGCAAAGTAGCATCGAAGCGGTGGCCCTAAATAGTAATAATCAACACTGATTATTGATGATATCTCGGTACTCTATAGATAGGTGAAGATAATAAGCTAGAGTACTTGATATTACGGTGTGACGGCAGTGCCGCAGAATCCCTAGGTCAACCACCTTAACCTCTAGATCTGTATGCATAACTTAAAGAGCATTTATTCAAAGAGATTGCATGCATGTAAGAAGGTAAAATATGTGTCTAGTAACTGCTCTTTTGAGTCCCTCTCGTGATGAGCGCTCTCATTTTCAAGCAGAATTCTTTTCCTGCCGATCCTGACAGTCCACATGCCATACTTACGTTTACTTCACAATCCCTTGGGAAAGGCGTAGAGAACTTGCTTAAATCAGCTGTTGTCTATTCAGAATGCTCTCAAGTCGTTGTCAGCCGGTTGAAAGGGGCGGGACGGGAGGCTAGCGAAGCCAGACAACCCGCCCCTGTATTACATCGAAGCTGGTCTATCTGGGCATTTATATCAGCCAGAGTTCGCAATAAAATAGCTATATCACACAGTTTAATTTTGGAGATAGAGTCGAAGACGAGTGCGTGCGCCGCTAGGATAGGGATGTGCAGTGCGAGCATGCCTAGTTTGCTCGCCATCTCTACACCTTTGGCCGTCACCCCAAAGCTCTGAGGACCCGCGAGAGACTCTTAGTGAAGTCACGGGACTTGCAGGACAAAGAATTAGAGAAGGGTGCGTGCTACAAACTGGAAACTAAAGACAGTCGAAAGGACGCAGAGAAAATAGAGACAAGGTATATGATCCTGAACACAATGACGAGATTCGCATCGTAGAAGAAGATGCATGACGAAAGCACACCTAGAGCGCGTTAAATGGTCTAAGTTAGTTTTGAGAACATTAAGGAAACTCCTGACATAGACTTGGTGCGACGAAACTGAGCGACTATGCAGACAACGTCACGGTGTCATTCACGCTAACATCCCGCCCTGGCTAGGTAGCTTGATAGGGGACGCAAGTCCATTGTCTGCTGCTATGCTCTAAGTCAAGGAGTCTCCAGATGGTCTGATAAGCGAGCGTCTTACCTGTCGACAGCGGCAAGGTGTCACCCTTGGGGACGAAAAATTGCTTAAGGACTTGGGAAACTGAGCCCTTAGTGTGCACAGTGACGGGACGCTTTCTCGAGGCCTGGGGCTCCTCTGAGCTATCTTGCTTTTTGAGTTGAGCTGGTGGTGGTCGAATATTTGGAGGAAGGTGTACCAGCGCGACTGAAGCCTTGGGTCCAAGCAATGGAGTGCCTTTGGTGGTGTTAGACATAGGGACAATGCAAGAGTATACGAGTTGATTGCGGGTTTATAAAGCTTTGCGAGACACTGGGTAGAGGGAGTACTGGGCAGCATAGAGATGCCGGAAGAGAGGGATTATTGCTGGCGAAAAGAGTTCGCCGGAGGCTGCTTTTTTGCAGCCACCCACGAGAAGAACCTGCACAATTTTTCCGCCCAGGTCCTCTGTTGCAACGGCCCTGGAGGTGAGCAACCGCGAGAGTCGCTAGAAAGTCCAAGTAGAAGACGAGCTACTGTGAGACATAGGCCGAGGGCGGGGAGGGAAATCGGACGCGCCGTCGACCCTATGGTCGATCGTGAGTATGGTCCAAGAAGCCCGATGAAGTATGCGGTAAGTCTACGCGGTCAGCAATGGCGACATCGTGGATCCAGCATTCCCTAAACTTCCAGAGTCGACTTAACAACCTGGTGAGGACTTGTTTCGGGACAGGTTTGCTGCAAGCTCGTATACGCCGCTTAGTCAACCAGACCTCTCAGCCTGCTGCGCTGGAAATGTCATGCGAGCAGGAAGGCTCGTTCATCGGAGTGCTCATCCGGTTGAAGAATTGTAGACCCAGTTTTGGCAGGCTCTGCAGTGAAGCGCATTCGGAGTCGCCGAAAAGGTGACAGCGGTAATCCTTGGATCACGTGTGCGGAGAGTTCCTTCTATCACAATTTAAAACTCCCGAGGCTCTGGATTGCTTTTAGGGCCAAAGCCAACTGCCCGTGGTCACCAGGCTCAGCACGCCGTGTGTAGCCGCGGACTAAGGTGAACGTCTGGAAACGGCACTCGCCATATGATTGGGCTCGCGTTCACAGCAATAATCTCAATTTGCCAAAGGTGAATAAAAGCTTTCCCGGAAGTCCCCGAACTCAACGATTGGGAGCAATCGCGAAGTGACACGGCTTCTTTCCGATCCGTCGAGAGAAGCCCCTCACCGGATGGCTATTGTGGAGCGCGGAGATAATTTCAACCCAGTAACAAGAAATAGCGTTAAAGGTGGCTAATCGAGTCCCAAGACGCTATACGGAGCTCCGCAGATCTGGGTTCCAACCAGCCGATATCATCACGCTTCGTGAGAAAATACTCTTGGTCGGTAGATAGGCTGGCTTCGACCGAGTCGCCAGCTGTTTCAAAACGAAACACCTTCCCTTTGCCTATGGTTTGTGTCTGGGGCAGGGAAGAAAGCAACGGGAACGGGGTACGCTGATCACGTGGTCATGAAGCTCTTCCGTAGGCCAAGTTGCCTCGCGCGGCTTCTTCACTTTCCTCCCACCCACGAAAGCGGCTTTCCAGCGGAGGAACGCAGCCCCGCAACGTCGACCAGAACATAGGACCCTCCAATAGGGCCCATAACTGCCAAAATGGATTCGACGCTCGCATCCGCCCAGGCGTTACTCTCCCAACATGCGATACTGACAAACCAAGTCCGTTCAATGCAACGAGAACACCGTCACCGCCTCGCCGGCATGCAATCCCCACCCCGTTCACTACTTTCATTACCCATGCTACCTTCACCACCGCTATCTCCACCAACACCAACGCCCCCACCGAGCTGAAAGCGGTCCGTGTACCAACAACCGCTTCACCCGTCACGACCGACCCCGCAGCCGGAGCTTCCCCCCGGCGAGACTAGCCAAGATGGCGAGATACTCAAACTCCGTACCCGAGGTAGAGATCCGGAACAACTACTCGCAGAGGTACGCCGATTCGGGGGAGTGGCCGCAGAATTGGGTGCAGGGCGCCTAGTCGGAACGGCGGTTCGAAGACCACGTGCGGAGGTGTCTTCACCGGGCATCTCCTCTTAACTTACAAGTCGGTTCTTTCTAATTCAGGTACCTAAAACAGCAGCGGCTGCTAGCTCTGAAGAAAGTCTCCGTCGCAGCCGTCGCGAACGCATCGATGCACATCCCGCTGTCATCGCCGTCGTCGCTCATTACGAGCACGGCGAGTGTCCCGAAATTCGACGCGATCCTCATCGGCCCACCGTACTCGTCCTCGTTCTCGTGGGACGAGCTTGAGAACATGCCCATACCCAAACGCGCGGCAGACCCGCTGTTAGCGTTCTCTGGGTGAGGGAGCGGTGCCGGTGCCCGGGAGGAATTGGAGAAGGGGAGAGCGTTGTTGGCCAAGTAGGGGTACCGACGGTGCGAAGGCGTCATGTTGATCAAGGCGAATAGCGAGCTGGATTGCGGATCTGGTTTCAGTTGTTTTTATTCGCTCTTCCCAACTTCAATTGCACTGCGATTAACCTGAAGCTGAGGGTCCGTTTGACCTTTTTTTGACAGACCCTCCGACAATTTCTCTGCTGACACGGACGAGATAGCATTATCTCATGGGTATACGCAGGACGGTACGAAGCTCGACGGACGGCTGATTCGTGCAGTGTAAGATAGGTAAGAGGCTCGGCAACCTCGACGAGCTTCCCGCTTACAAGTCTTTCACGTCGCGGCGGGCCTTCCACGTCAACACCCCACACGGAGTGGCCATAATCGGAATAGAACAACCTCGGCCTATCGGCGAAGCGAAAAGTCGATGTAGACGCTCAAAGTACTGGTTCATGTTCCTCCATGCAAAATGTAGCAACAGGTGAGTCTCAAGATTTCAAGTAGCGCCCTTCGGACCCGTTCCCTCGATGGGCGCCCATATAATGTTACGCAGCCAACAGGAGGCCGATCTGGTTCCAGCCTCTTGGTCTCCGTAGCTCTGGGCCCTGGCCGAGTACCACTTGAGATTCACCCGGTACGCTCAATTTCTGCCTTTATGCATCGTCATAACCAACTCGCATCGGAATACTTAACGCCCCGCGGCCGGCGACACTCGGGAATGACTGGCGACAAACCCCTGAGAAGTCTTTGACAGCGCTATTACCGTAATGAACCCCTTAGTTTTGCACGATTCATCTTAGGGAACCCATGTACAATAAGCGCTTATTGTAAAGTTGTCTTGGAATCGTCGCCGTCGATTCCACGTCCGTACCGCTTAGCCGGGTCGGCGTTACGTTGGGCTATGCATGTGTACATGTGGGCATCCTGACCTCACCGCGGAAAATCGCATGCCCCTGATTGCTTCCTTTCTTTCGGAGTTCTTACGTGATAACAGTGACGGATCGCATTACTTTGTACCTGATGTGACAAGACTTGGCGGCTTGGCCGCTACGTGACCATTTGTACAAATGTCTGCGAAGTCCAGGTCACAAACCATTCCTCACGTCTAGACGACCATGATAGGATGTACAGCCCGAGCATGCTTAGTTTGCTCGTCATGCTCTACAGCTTCTGGTGATGTTGCAAAGCCACCTCTGAAGACCAGCTCAGGCAAGTTGGCGAAGAGGCTCCGAGGGAAGCAACGACGTCAACTACGGTAATGATCAGAAAAGCGTGCATACTATCTGCATATAGCTAAAAATGGCATACCCATATCTTGGGATCTAAGATAAGAGAAGGACAAAGAAAAAGGCGAAACAAGGTACATCACGCGGAACATAGATGGTGAGATTCGTGTCCTGGAAAGAAGATGCAAGGCGGAAGCCCGTATGAAGTGCGTTACAGGGTAGGAATTAGTTTGGAGGGAATTAATGGACGTTATAATATGGAAGTAATGGGAGGAGACTGGGCGACGAGGGAGACGACGTGGAATTCACGGTAACACCCCGCCTGGCCCAAGTAGATTGATAGGAATCGTGGGTTCTTTGCATGTCATCATGCCTCATGTTAATCAGTCTTCAGATGAATTCATGGGCGAGCGCCTTACCTGTTGGCAGCAGCAAGACGTTACCGTTGGGGGACGATAATTTGCTGAGGCACCAGGGAAACAGGGCCCGTAGTGTGTACTGTGACGGATTGCTTTCTCAAAGCCAATTGAAGCTCCCCTAAGGTATCCTGTCTCTTGATCTGAGCTGGTGGCTGTTTGGTCATCGGAGGAGGGGGTACCCTGACAACTGAAGCCTTGGGTCCAAGCGTTAGAGTTCCTTTGGCGAAGTTGGTGGATGTGGCAGGCTGCTTTCTCGCAGCCTGTCGGAGCTCTCCTGAGTCGTCTCTCTTCTTGATTTGAGCGGGTGGTGGTTCAATATTTGGAGGGGCAACTCGGGCGACTGGAGCCTTAGGTCCAAGCGGACGAGTTTCTGGGGCGGCGTTGCTGGACGTAGACATTTGATGCAGCAGAATATGAGCCGATTATGGGTCTGCAAGGCTTTACGAGATGTCTGATAGAGCAAGTAATGTGCAGTACGGAGATGCGTGTAGGTCGAGGGGGGTGATCGTTGGCGGAACCAGTTTGCTCAAGGTTGCTGTCTTTATACACTCACAAGAGGAGCCTCCAGAATAATTCCATCCAAGACTCCTTCTGAAACAGCGCCCATATTAGCCGAGTGAGCCCATTATCAAAAGATCTAGAAAGAAGGTGATCCAGCTTTGGAGAACAGCAGCCACCGGGTGTTGGCAGGCCATCGGACGAGCCGGATACCCTATAGTCGGTTATGGATACTGCCCGACACGTCCGCAGTGGTACGAAGCAGGCCAAGAGCGCTCAAGGACTGTTAGGGATATTTCCTTCACTTCACTTATCGCCCGTGGTCGGAACGGGCGAGCAGCGGATCCTGCCGAGACATGTTTGCTGCGAGTTCGGGAACATCAATCCGTGAACCAGGTTTGTCAGCCTATGCGTTCGTGATGTCATGCGGCTACGAAGGCTCATATCTATCCGGGGCCTCTGGTTGAAAGCTTGCAGCTCCGTTTTGTAGCCTCCGCAGTGAAACGAATCTCGGCGTTGTCCAAAAACGAAAGGTCGTGACACTAGGTAATCGTGCGATCGCATGTGCCGAAAGTACCAGATTCTCCCCTATTCTCCCCTTATTTGCTTAAAGCTCCCAATGCTCTGGATCGATCGGTTTCAGGGTTCCAGACAACTTGGGCCCGGCTCCACACACCACGTGTAGCTGCGGGGCGGGCGAACGCCGAGAATGTCACTCGCAATACAGTGCCAACAATGCAGCAGATGTGAAATGAAGGACTCGCATAAATGCTCGAGCCTATTGCGTTGCGGGAGTCTGTCGAAGATCGGGACGGGTCGCCAACTGACGCAGCCTCGGCGCACGACACGATCTGCAGTCACGTCTGTCCACCAATCCCTGGTCCTGGACCTAAGGACCGACCGATATCACATCCTGGAACGACGCGCATCATCAGCAGATAAGCGAGCGTCGGCTGATGCAACCGTTGTTTCAGACCGAGGCACCTTGA
>WSUD01000822.1:0-11046 GCA_019633495.1 Tulasnella sp. 427 | reverse complement strand
GATTTGAACACCGGATCCTTGAGATGCAGGTTGGGCGGTCGGACCGAGATAATGTAATGGTTAGCTTTGGCTCGCATCGACGTCGGACTGTGTTTTCAGATACTCGTTGATGCTTGAGAGCCGTTCATTTCGCGGCTCTGGGGTCTTAGTCTCGGCTGGGGAATAGAACCGTTAGATGGACCTTCTCTCGATTTCGCTGGTTCGGCGAAGGACTTGAGCTTGGTAGGCTTCGGCGGGAGATGGGTGGTGCCATTGATAAGACTTGATCGTCAAATGTCCTTATGCTACGCTACTCTAGAAAGTCTGGATCGAAGACCACCTATCGTGTCCTTTCGAGGGCGCTTCAAAAGACAGCTATATTTCGGCGTCAGAGTCTTGTCGCTTGCGTTGCCGTGTTGCATTGGTCCTCGTTGTAGAGCTGCCGTTGATGACTTTATTTAGGAGGGTCGAAGCGCTGCTACGAACTAGAAGGTGAGATTAAAACAGGCTGACGTTCTATCGTACCTGAGTGTCGTTCCACAGACATGCTCTCTTTCTTCTTCAGCGAGATATAGGAGGAGGGGCTAATGAAGACTCGCCGAGAGGGAATCGCAATGATGCTTGTTTGTTTGGACTGCACGAGTGTTGCCCGAAATTCCTCGGCGACGTTCAACAGACCACGTTTAAAGCAGCCACAGACCGAGCTGGTAGATTATACACCATATGAGCGGCGAGGGATTTTAAACGGATTGATCGTCCCTCACCTTCGCTGCCTGCCCGACGTCCGACAGGTGCGCCTGCTCCACAACTCGTGTTCGATTTCGGTCCTGACGATACATTTACATGTCCAGCAGCAGCTCCATTCGGTGCGAATTCGTGTGCTTTGATGATTTTGGCATTCGTCGGACTCCTCCGAATTAGACTGTCCTTCGGCTTTCTTGCCTTCCTGATCGAATCCGCTTTGCCGTGAAAGCTCAAGGAGAGGTTTCGGTGGAGAGAGAGAGCACTGGTCTCATCTCTCGACGATTACTCAAGAGAAAAGTACCTCGTACATGCGAGACTTGCTTCGTTGCACGGGATCCTCGATCTTCCTGTTGGTGACCACGGTCCTCGATACCCTCTTCGGTCGGATACTGCTACGTCTCTTGACTGGAGCATCGACGGACGTTCTCGGAGGTGCCGGTGAACGCTTGCGAGGAATACTTGATCGTTAGGACTTGACCATTGTCAGCGTCCGATGCCGAGGACATTGGCCGAGGCTGATTCCGAGTTAAGGATGAATCGCTCGTTCCAAGTTTATTCTCCCGTCCCGTGGACATCATCGCGAGGAGCTCCGAGCCCTAGTCTCCGAGCCCAAGGTCCAGCCCACCACCACCGAAATCCATCGAGGACGCGAACGACGCGTTCGACGCGCTCGTCGGCTTCGGCGTTAACGACGTAAACGACAACAAGGACGGCGCCGCCGACTCGCTGCTGTTTTTCCTCAAACTGCTCGAGTCGTCGAACGGCAGTTGAGTTCAAGTCGAGGCGGCAAGGTGCTCGTGATCTTGGGACTCTTGGTGTTCGCCGGCTTCATCCCAATGGGGAGCGGGGACACCACGTCGAACTCTCGTCGTCCTCCGACTCATCGTCATCTTCCCAGAACGTCTTGGGTCCCTCCGACTTGCGTTTCCGTATGGATTTGATCCTCGGCGGGGTAGCAGTCGAACACGAAGGAATCGGGGGAGGAGGGGGAACAGCAGCGGACGTCGACAGACCCTCCGACGAGGCCTTGCGTAACGACGTCGTGGACCGCGCATGGGTCAACGTGTTTTGGATCGCCTGCCGAATTTTGCCGGTCGACTTTTCGGGAGACCCTACCACACCTGATGGTGGACCGTGCTGGACTTCTCCGGAGGTGCGGGGATCCTACCCGGAGTCAAGTGTTGCGACGATGATGGAGTTTGGTCGGAGTTGTTCGTACCCGGAGGCGGATCTGGCCATTCCGGTGCTTGGAGTCGCCGGAGCGTCGACGGAGACCTCCGAACGGGAGTCGCGACGGCGATCGTCACGTCCTCGTCCATCGACGGGTCGGGGATGATGACCTTGATGTCGTGGCCGGCTTTCTTCGATAGGGAACGTTCGAGGTGCTTGATCGAGTCTTTCCGAGGTCGTGGGTTGATAGGTCCGGAGTCGTCGGTGTTTTTCCCGCCGTAAGTCGGAGGTGTCGAGGATGATTTTGTGGGCGGTACAGGTGGCCTCGGGGAGGTCGGGAGGGGTTTCCGCTGCCTGGCGTAGATAGCTCTGATCTCCTCCACTGTGTATCCAGACTTTTCCAGAGCCGACGCCCATTCGGTGGGTAGCCCCGTCAAAGATCCGTCTACATGGACTTGATGCTGCAGGCGAATTGGCAGTCAATCAGCACCACACGCGAGCTGGGTGGGTCCGCAGGAGACGCACCTTGAAACCCCAAGGCGAGGAAATGGACTCATCGCCTTCTTGTCGGTGACTCAAAGTCGAGGAATCTTCTTCTGTGCTAGTAGCGCTCGTCTCCGCGGTCAGAGTCCGTGACGGTTTCCTCTTCAGTTTAGGCAACTTGAAGTTGAATTTACTGCCGCCGGGTGAAGACCCTGTCGCGGGTGGTGTATCTCCGGCTCCCGGGACGGCCAAACTGACTTGGGAGGAAGATGGCGAGATGAATCCGGCCGCGACTTTTTGTTTCGCCGTCAATGCCGACGATGCCAAGTTCTGCCATCGGGATCCACCTGGTGTTTGGGGGGTATTCGGGCCTCCTTTGGGGGCGAGTAGCGATGATTGAGATGGGTAGCCAAACCCCGACGATCCGTACGGAGAGTTGTTGGATCGATATCCCGGGTCTTTTGGCGGTGGTGGCGGCGGTGGTTGGTCTTGATCGTCGTCTGGGCTGTACGGGCCGTCGTGGTAAGGAGTGATGATGTATGGGAGACCCTTGTCCTTTGACTGTGGATTCCATATTCTTGTAATTCCTTCCATTAGTCGTTACAGTGGGTATATGGGCGGTCGCTTGAGGACCAGGGAATGGAAGTATTTTGAGAGATGACGGGAGAACACCTCAGTCCAAGAAACAATCTCTCGACGTCCAAGTACTCACACAAACATCGACAAGCTCAGGTCACCCAGACTCCTTCCCAGCCCCCCGCTCCGAAACGCCGACCCTTCGCTCACGCTCAGGGTCTTAAGGGTCTAAGTTGTTTCGAGGCGTTTCTGCGCGGGGGACTGGCACAACTTTTGTTGATCGATGTTTGCTCGGTTTGCCCGTCACCTCTCTCACCTCCCTCTCTCTCCTCTCTCTCTTCCCAAACGGCGTGGGCAGCGCAATGACGACCTCTCCGGACAGTATAGAATATGTACTCAGTATAATGAATGAACGGAGTGTGTCTCTAGCTTCTCTAATCCTCGGTATCCTTCAAAGTGCGGGAGCGAGTCAGACCGAGGCATTACAAGCCTTTACAAGATCTGGGGAATATGAAAAAGTCCAGTTAGCGCTTTCACGACATCCTGCCACATCAAAGATAGCACACGACACTGCTCAGACCTTGATTATCGCAAAATACAACCAAGAGCTCCACCAGCTCACCTCCAGTACCGCCGGCTATCGCTCTAACGCCGCCAATATGTCTGCCGAGAGAATACTAGACTTCTCTTGTAAGAAAATGGGAGAGAATTTCCACAAACAGGCACCTTACATGTGGAGCCTGCTGGGGATCCTATTGAAGTCCGAGGCCGACCTTCAGGATCCTGACATCGACGAGATTTCCTCCACGGAGAACAGGGAAGCTCATAGTGGCGACCTCGATGACGACGCTTCCGGAGAGGAAGAAGAAGATATCGAAGCAAGCTCCGGAGGAAGGTCGCAGAAAGCACGTAGACGGCGGCAAGAGCTGAGCATTGTGGTAGGTGCTCTAGGCAAAAAAGATAACCCACTCCATTCATTGAATCTGTCTGTAGAAACGTGTGACCATCATCAGCGTTGTTATGAATAACCGGAACACCCTGTGCAATGCCTTTCAGACGGTGTTTGGACTGTTTCTTCACTCTTGCAACACGCCAGAAAAGGTTGTCGAGACTCTAGCCCATTCAGGACTGTCGGTGGGGTCGACATCAATCAACAATATGATCACCTCGATGTCCGCCGAGTCGGCAGCAGAGATTATCAGACAGTGCCAGTCAGCAACAGGACAAGGACTCGACAACCTGGAGGTGTATTTGAAGACAGATCAACCTACGATCGAGACCAAATCCAAACTAATCCACATGACAACGGCAACATTCCTTCCGCTCAACCATGGCGTCATAATGGAGGACCTTAAATGCGTAAAGGAATTATGGGAGAAATCACCATTTAACTCGAACGCGACGGAGCCACCACTTACTGCCAACCACGACGCTCTCTGCTCGCTTGCTGCCAAAGCCTCACGAGCGCCAGAAGATCCCGCCAGCCAGAGCAATCTAATGGCTTGGCATGTCCGGAACCTCTTAATCAGTCACATCGATGGATTGAAAGAGGAGTACGGCTCAGAACACGGCACACCTTTCATGCTGGCGCCTATTCCTGTGATGAAGACGAAGCAGATCCCCGCGAAGGCCATGAACGTCGACCTTGGAACAGCATCCGGGAACGGTGTCGCCTTGGAGAACCTAGCTCAGCAGGCGGGATGAGGAGCGGAGCACCAGGAACAGTACGCAATGCTCACCCACGGCGATTTGGGGACCGGAGAAAAGATTGCATCGCTCCAGAAAAGCCGAAGCATTGAGTGGACGCTAATAAAACATCTTGCGCACATCGTGTTCATTCCTGGAATGTTCCATATCAAAATGGCTTGTGCGACATCGATATGGAAGCTCTACATCAGCGGATCGCAGCCGAAGAAAGGAGAGATGGCTCTCACATCATCCATCTTCGCGTTCTGCGCAATGTTGCGACCAAAAGAGATAGCCAAACTAAAGTCAAACCCGGGGTTCCGAATGACGCATGATCTCATCAACCATGTCGTCCTTGCCACAATACTTGAGGCTTGGTCAGAGGAGATTCAACGACGGCACGGCATCAGCGTTGCACAGTGGATTGACAAGAAACCCAAATGGGAGGAACTTACGGATATTTCGCATGAAATAGTACGAAGCTACGTCGCAGATTGGTCCTTCGCTCCAGGCTCCCAGGGAGATGCGACACCTGATACCATTAAACTATGGAATCGCGATGCTCTGCTATACGTGGCTACCTCGTATGCAGCGAACTCCGGAGATGTCCAAAGAGTAGAAGAACTGCTCCTCCACTGGATTTTCATCTGGAAGGCAACGAGTCAGCACAGATACGCAAAGCACATTGGTCAGTTTCTCGTCAATCTTGATGCAGGGTGGGAACGACCGCTTGCCCGAGCTGTCCGGTTGAATTGGTTTGTGAACCCAACAGGGAAGCCGAATGGTTTCCGTGGTGTGGACTGGGTTATCGAGCGGAATAACCTGCGGCACAAGCGTACATACTCCGGACAAGGGCCAAACCGCACGATCAAATTCATAATCAAGCAGTCTCCCCTCATTGAAGTTTACCAAAACACTCATTCCGTCGTGGAGAACAGTTTCTATTTGACAAATAGGACTCTAAGACATCCGCCGCCACCGATGAAAAAGACCTTAGCCGCTTTACGAGACCATATGCGCAAGGAGAAACTGTACACTCACAATGACAATCGAAGGGAAGTCCCACTTCCAAGGAATGCATTCCTTGAAGGGTTGGCAAAAAATACGGACGTTCCCCCAAACACCGCAGCCACGGACGATGAGAGTGACGGAGAGGCGGATGTCGACGACGGAGATGTTGGAGTCGATGAACTATCTTGACGGATGTTGAGCATCGCTATCCAGAATAGGAGTCGCCGAGGCGAAGCCATCTGGGGATGGGGGGAGCGGCGCAAAGGACGGAGAGAAAGGAGATTGAAGCGACGGGTGTTGATTCCTCGAGGGGAATGACGGTGGGGTGGAAGGTGTCAAATGCGGGTACGGTAAAGAAATTAGGGACGAAGGGATTATTGATGACAATGATGAGGTAGAGGGATGAGGGGAGAGCGAAGGGAAAGGAATTAATGATGGTCCAGCAGGAGTAGGGAGGTCATTATATGCAGTATGTTCATCATCAAATTGAAGTGGTTGTGACATAAACGAGCGTCCACGGGGATCCCTGTTTGAATCATCAAACATGGTCCCGTTTTGGGATGCTGGGAGGTGGATTTGAGGCGTGGCAAGATACGACGTGCGAGCCAGTGGCGAAGGCTGAGATGGAGCGTATGAACGGAGGAGCGCCGGCTGGCTAAGTCGCCGAAATGGCGTGTGTGGGGGCTGTGAAGGCTGGAACCGAGTGGTAGTACGTTCCCGAGTGCTCCCAAGACTCCCAGAGACTTCTAATAGATCTTCGCCAGGTCGGAAGGGCGGAAGTGGATGAGCTTGAGACTTGGATGGCGAAGCTCGCTCTGGAAGACTCGTGCTCCGCGGACGAATGTTCTCCTTGTCATCGGATATTGAAGGACTAGGAAAGCAGTTGCTTGGATGACGAGGATGGCGATGACACGAGTGATTCGAAGCTAAGGAGGATCGGGTGCATTTGTGCCATTGGTATTGTATCGAATGATAGACAGTTGACGTACCAATATGATCATGTGACCCACAGCGACCACACTGTGAAGGCTTCCTTCCTCCGGATAAACCGTTTGGCTTGGGACCTTTCGCTTTTGGAGTAACGGGACCTGCAGTTGCCGGTGGTGTCAATGGTGTAGCTGCAACGCCGGAGGTGCCTGTGGCGGAAGATGCTTTTGAGTTCTTCGCCGCGGCCTGTTCCGGAAAAGAGATTTGCACCAATGCGAGGAGGTCGGCAACATAGTCGTTGTTATCGCTGTATATCCAGTGCACCTCTCGACGGAATGCTTCAGCGTCTGCCAGCTTTCCCGCAGCTGCACAGATGGTAATACGGGTGATGGCTTCGTTGGAGAGCAGAGCGGAGTCGCCAAAGATGAAGTGGGGTGTTTTGAAACGGACTGCCGCTGCGCACTTTCGCCATTGGACAATCGCATCGTGTAGCTGCTTTGAACGGACGTTGTCGTCCTGTGGCTTAATGTTTGAGCGGTTTGGTGCACGGGTCGTTGTTGGAGGAGGATCGGATGGCAAGTACTGAACAGGGAACGCATCTGGATGGCATATATCGCAGCAGAGCGTCGGAGTCTTGCTGGCGCAGCGATCACAGCATGTCGATGGCTCTGAGGGCATTGGGCGGGATGTTAGACAGAGGCAGAAGGACGAGGGGGGAGAGAATTTAAGTCTAGGCTATCCGATCGAATGACTAAAAAACAGGACTTACTTGCGGTATGATTCGAGAAGTATTGGTCCACAGCTGCGCTCCGGCACTTAGGACGTTGTGACCTCCCGGCATTGATCAATTGCAGTATCCCTCCCTCCTCGCTGGCTTCCTCTTTCTTGTTCCTGCCCTTGGCTTTCTTGTTCGCAATCGCGTTTGGCTTTCCCTCAGGTCTCTTCACCGATGTCTGCGTTGGTGTAGCCCCCGTGGATAGGCATTCCGGAGCCGAGGTGGGAGGGGCTAGACCAGAAGCCTCCGGGTCGGGTTCTGTTCCCAGATGCTCCTTGAGCATGGGGTTTGCTGAGAGTCTCGGTGAGTTCCATTCCGGTTCATCGATTTCCATGTGCCATTGGGCAGGCTCTATATGTTGAGATGCTGTCGGTGTTGTTGGTGTCATTGTGGGCGAGGGAGGTGGGCTGTCGACCATACGAGTGCGCTTAGGCAGGGGTGTTGCCGTTACCGAATGGTCTTGTTCCTCAACATTGAGAGCAGCCTTCCGCTTGAGAGAGGCAGGCTTTGAAGTGCTTTCAGACTGAGTTTTTTTTATCTTCTTTTCCTTGATATCGTCGAAATGCTTCTCTTCAGCGAGGAGAAGACAGGTGGCTTGGATGGACGGATCCCGCGCACCGCGGCCCCATCTCTGAATCAAGGTGCATAGGCTATCAGGAGCCTGGTATTGAACGACAATCCGAATGTCGCGAATATCGATTCCCTAGTTGTAAAGAATCTAGATTAGTTCGTGAATTCAGTTGTCGCTAATCAAGATATACTTACCATACCAGCAGCATCTGTACACACGATTCCCAAATTTCTCCCCTCTGAAGCCGTTCCAGTGTCTCTTTTATGAACTCCGGTGTCATATCGGAGTGCAACCAGACCACCTTTTCCTCCAAATCACGGCCAAGTCTCGACCGCAGCAATCTTGCTCCCCGCTCACAAAGTTCTTTGGAGTTCATGAATACCATAAACTTTGGGGGTGGATCGTTCAACGAGACTCCTGAAGGCACTAAGAACGCGATGTCGAAGAGCGATTGCTGGGTGAATTTGATGGGGCGGACAACATACAGTTGGGCCGGGCATTGGAGCGGAAGATGTACTCGCAGTCTCCGTAAAGGTTAAGTGCGGTCTTGATATCGGAGAGAACGGCGGGCGGAAGGGTCGCCGAGGTCGCATAGAGCTTTGCTTTGGGGCAGATATACCGGAGCATGCACATTTCCTTGTACTTGGGCCGAAAGTCCCCCCACTGACTGATGCAATGAGCTTCATCAAATAAAATGCGTTTTACTTGGGCCACAAACGATTCTGTACGCCAAAGAGTCTCAAAACGAGGGTCCGACGTTACATACTCCGGTGAGGTTATCACAACCCCGATAGCATCCGCGAAGGATTTCCTATAGATCCTGGGTCAGAATAGAAGCGCGAGCGTTTGAGCTGCTCGCACCTTAAACAACTGGTCCGTTGCGGTCTCAGCGCATACGGTCGTGGCGGTGACACCCAGTTTCTGAAGATCCTCTGTTTCCGCATGCTGCCGGCTAAGGGCTTTGAGCGGACAGATGAGAATGGTAATGCCCTCGGTCTGCCATATTAGCGGAAGCCAGAATGTAAGTGTCTTTCCGGACCCGGTCGGTGATACCGCAATCAGGTGTTTCCGTTGAAGTTGGTAAGCACACGCTTGAACTTGAAAATCGCAAGGTCGCTTGCCCAAAAGCTCCGTTGCTTTATTGCGTATGTCAGAGAATGAGGGAAGGACCGTTGGATTGGCGTGAGAAGCGCTCGAAGCCTCCGGAGAGGTCGTCATTGCGCTGCCCACGCCGTTTGGGAAGAGAGAGAGGAGAGAGAGGGAGGTGAGAGAGGTGACGGGCAAACCGAGCAAACATCGATCAACAAAAGTTGTGCCAGTCCCCCGCGCAGAAACGCCTCGAAACAACTTAGACCCTTAAGACCCTGAGCGTGAGCGAAGGGTCGGCGTTTCGGAGCGGGGGGCTGGGAAGGAGTCTGCAGGTCACCACGTCCGGGTTACCACCCCGCGCATCTCGGCAACCACTCACGATGATCCCCTCCACTTCCCATCTTCTGCCAAGACAATGTCCCCCAATGTCGTAGACGCGGCATCGATATTCGTGCTCGACGGGTCTCAACGACGATGCGTGCAGTCCGCATCACTCTCGCCACTCGAACGCGACGCATAACGCTATACTCACGAGCTTAGGACGAATGTCGACGCTTCCACATGGATCGGCATCGCATGTCATCCTGGGAACACTATCACGCATATCACCGACCTGACGCGTAACGCTGAGCCAGTGACAGGTACGACCACTACCTCATGAACCACAAGCAATGACTGTTATTAGAACGCGATCCATACGCGGACATGGCTCTTTGTGCCTTGGACTCCGGTCATCACGCCGAGCTCCTTTGGAAAAAGTACCGTAACTGGGGAATCGGCATCGGCAACGGTGTATCCGCCAGCGCGCGAATTCAGAATCACGCAAGTCTGGACTTTCGGGAGCCGCAAAAAGAAACATTAATATTGTGCACTCACTCTGCGCGACGATCCAAAAGCAAGACGGGCATAGTCCTCTTAACGCCGATGATGAACCCGACTAAGATGGCTAACTTCGGTAGACAACTGTATTCTCACCTTGTAGTCATGATAATTGGATTTCTTACTGAGGATTACGTCTGTCACGACCGCACACCGACTGCAATTGGAAGCCCGGGCTCATTGAACAACACCCGAATTGTAAAACAAGAACACAACTCATATGCGCGGGCAATGGTTATACGAAAGCGGAAGGTTGCATTCAAGACTTTGTGAACGACGGTGGACCAGTTCCGCTACCTTTCCGTCGTTCAAATTATCCACGAAAGTGTAATATATTGCCAGAGTGCTAGGCAGCTAGTGAGGCTTGGACGACGCGAGCTTCCCTTTTCAAGGCCATTTGGGATCTAGGACGGGGATGTAGCAACTTTCCTAGAGGTTCTATCCGTTTCCCGGGTTCCGCGAGCCTAGTGGTTAAGATGCCACACATTGAACTCAATGTATGATCTATTGGTACAGTCAGAGACAGGACGAGATCTATAGAAGTAGCTACGTGCAATAAATGCGATCCTACCGACCCAGCGGCGACCGAGAAGACTATCGAATCGGCGGAGAACACGCTGGCTAGTTCGCCACTCCGTCCGTAATCGACGAATGGCACGGGGTTTCCAATGAACTGTCCACATCATCCGTCACCACTTGCAGCCACCGAGCGCAGTCTTCTTTATGGTGGGAAAGTCCAATCGAAGAAAAGACTTCCATCGCCCGTCGATAAAAGTCCGCAGCCTCTGTGTCACGACCTTGTAGACGAGCGATGTGACCAAGAGCACGGAGCGTATCTGCTTGCCCGAGGTTGTCGCCGATCCGCGCGAGAAGTTCCTGAGCGAGCTTGTACGACTGCTCGGCTTCTGTATATTTTTGATGGAACCGGTAGACATCACCCAGCCCTCTCAACGCGTTCGCTCGACCGAGCTCATCGCCGATCCGAGTGCAGATGTCCTGAGCGAGCTTGTACGACTCCTCGGCTTCGGTGTATTTGTCTTGGAACCGGTAGACATGGCCCAGACCCTGTAACGCGTTCGCTCGACCGAGTTCATTGCCGATCCGAGTGTAGACGTCCTGAGCGAGCTTGAACGACTCCTCGGCTTCGGTGTATTTG
>WSUD01000821.1:0-11047 GCA_019633495.1 Tulasnella sp. 427 | reverse complement strand
CGAGCTCTCCCTGACTGCGGAGTTCTCAGAAGGGCCGAGTAACCGACGGCGACAAACCGCAGCAACGACAGATAGATTTGGTCCTTATCACACAAGCAGATTGCTCGTCGGTCTACAAACGGCTTTGATTAAGGGGCTGAACACTCTACAGCGGTTCGCCTGCCCCGCCTCGTTACAATGGATAATCTGGGCGGAAGCCTCACAACGCGCTCTTAACAGTGCTTCGTTGGTATCATGATCTTTATCAGGCTATCGCGACGACAAGCGAAGTGCAGATTTCCTAATTACGAAGTACAAGGGAGTCCAGGATTCAACATGACAGGAAGGTATGCAAGCTTGCACTAGCTTCCTGAACGAACGCTTCTGGGCTTCTTATTTGACGAAGCTCTGGGAATGGAACGCAAAATAGCTCAGAGCCCCGTTTAAGCAGCAGCGGACGGGAACGGTACGCACTCACTCAAAAGCATGATGCACACTCAAGTTACGACTGCAGCTTGGTCAAGTCCCTTTCACCGTTATTCACATTGTCGATGTTCTTTCGCAAGTTCTCAATTTGAGTCTGAAGGCTTTCAATGACCTGCTGATTGGCACCTCCGCTTCTCTTCCTCTCGTCAGCGATCATGGTGGTGAACCGATTGATCTGCTTCTGCCAGTTCTCCTTGAACTTGTCGGTTTGGTCGTCCCTGAGATCCTCCATGATGCTACCAGAGAGGCGTTAAAGGTCTGTTAATTGGCGAGGGAACGGCCGTCTCTGTCACTAACGTGTTGGTGTGTTTTCGGCTTTGGTTTCGCTGAGAATGGAGCTGGGGAAAATAATAGCATTAAGACGGGAGACCTTATACACGCATATGAGCTACGGAACTCAGTCGGCCTCCGCCGGTAAAATGGAAGTTGCGCCATCTACGGCAGCGACTTCAGCGCGCTACGGAAGCGATCAGCGCTTGGTCCGCGCCTATCAATGCTTCTCCGACTCGGCATCTATGTGACACGCGGTGCAGAGCGGTCCTTTCAGGATTAGCGCTCCGAATAGGATATTCGGCCCGCCGGCAGTGATCAGAAGGCGAAAGAGTTTTGGTGGGAGACGGGAGCGGTTGAAGCTCTAACAGAGGGGACGACGACAACGAACGTTCGCTGTGTAGGACGATAGGAGTTTCAACAAAAGGATTGGATGTCCTAGGACATATATCATTCCAAATTCAAAGAAGCGGTGTATAACTCTCGACATGTGCTCGAAGCCTTTAATCAAAGAACGAGATGACATCAAAGGAGTCAGTCCAGAGCCCACTACCGACAGCAAAACAGGAGGAAACAAACCTTGCAGCAAATTGAAGCAGAAATCTCTATTTCTTGCTCGCTATCTTGTCATCTAATTCTTGGTCTTTTCGCGCGTCTGCTTGGGCTTGCTTGAATATCTGCTCGAGTTTCACGGTGTCCCGTTCCCCCGCGTTGATGGCGTCAATCTTGGCTTGATACGGTTGGGCCTTTCTCCTTTGTCTTTTCTCATCTGTTGGGTTGCCGCGATGTCCCGCACTTCCCTGCGCTTCAGCGGCGGCCAGCAACGGAGCGGTTATCTTCTCAAGCGATTCCGCCATGTCGTGAGCTTGTGCGTCGGTCAGAATGGCCATGATGAAAGTGTCTTGGAGCTGTAGAGCGACGACCTCATTACGCTATGTGGGTGATCGATAATGCAAAAAGCCACGTACTTTGAATTGCGGCTATGGTTCTTTGGGGCGTCCTGTGATCATTCGATCCCACTCGCTTGCCGTGCCAGGTTTTATAGCCGAGCTTCAGTACTAGCAAGCACGCCATAAGGCACTACCGGAGCAGATGGTAGTTCTGATCTTCACAGAGGACTTCCAACGAAGCGCAGCAGGCGGCAGAAGTCGTGTCGTCGGCGCTCCGAATAAGGGAGACTTCCGGCAGACCACCGGCTCTCACCACTTGCCGACAATGACAAATCCAGTGAATGACGCCTATACACTTGAGACGGCTATCCAATGCTTTCGGTATTCCGTGTACGTTGCAGGTCTTCCCATGACCAAATACCCGTGCAAACCTTGGTTTGCCGGGACGACTGGGAGTTGACGTGACTGCACTAATAGCAAAACGACGATCACGGCCAACTCCTCCCTCGCGAATTCCGCCGATCCTGGAGTCAGATATCCGTTTAACGGCTTACAGCTCTAACATTTAACATCTGTAATGATAATGCGTCGAGGTGGTAGAGGATTGTGAAGTCTCCATATTAGTACGCTGATTGTTGTGGGCGATCATCCGTCATCCGTAGTAGAAAGATTGCAATAACGCATATAATTTGTATGAAAGAAGCCACTGACCCACGGGCTTAGTCGATCCGACGCTTTTTCCGCTTGAAAAACGTTCAACCTAGCCCATTTCACGCATAAGGCTAATCGAGCTGTAAGGAAACTTGTCACACTACTTTCCAAGGTCGCCAATACTTACACGTACTCACCGAATCACACTCAGCTTATTTGTCATTCCGTCAACTTCGCCAGATCTCCTTCCCCGCTCTCCACCTGATCGATTTGTTGTTGGTACTTCTGAATATCGTTTCGCAAAGCCGTAATCTTGGCATTATCGGCTTTGATTCCCTTGGCTCCTTCTTTGTTGACTTCGATTTCCAACGCATCAATCTTCTCTTGTAGCGCTTCTTTGAGCTTCTCGGTCTGTTCGGGAGCCAATGGCATGCTTAATCTGGGGATGGCGCGTCTTAAGACCCTAGGAATGAGGCGCATGCGGCACTGTAGTTGAGGTACGCGTGTTCGACCTACAAGGATGCGATGGATGTGATTGACAGTTTCGAGGAATTGATTACGTCGAGTTGCTGAGGCTCTTTATATGGGAACCCGGCGGATGAAAGTGGAGCAGGCTCATCGATAATCAAATAGGGGAATCGTTTGCCCCTACATATAGAAGCCGATCAGCGCTCGATACAGATATGGGGCAATTAAAGTACGGTCCTAGTTAAGGCTCCGGAAGGCTCATAATTAACTAAGCTGCCAGGACGATCTACTGTCAGATAAAACAAAAAAGTCGTCCGCCCTACGTGAATGCTTCGATGACAGAGTCGAATGTATATTCCGGTTGCGGCCCTCGCCTGCTGCAATACCGCTGAATTACCCGCGCTAACTCGCCCTTTTTTATTGGTTCTGGCAAATATGATGTGAGGTTCTCGCTACATAAAATTGAAGGCTACTTACTGTACAATACGCTGACCTGTAGGCGCTACACTGTCAAGTCGGTATCAATAGAGAATGAAAAGAAACTGCTTACAACTCCCTCGTCGAGTGCTCGAGCCCATTCTGATGCTGACATATCAAGTCCTGGGAATGATTCAGATGAGTGGCCATATTGCATCCGTTCAGGCGGTGCGGTGCTCACTGTCACGAGCGAGAAGTAACACTACTGGCGTTGGAGGGAGACCTCTATCCTCTTCGAACTGGTGTATCCTGCAACCAGCTTCTAGTCCATTCATGAAGAACATGTACGCGTCCATCTTCGTCACAGACGGGGCAAGTCAGAGTGTGTATGGTGATGGCGCCTTAGGGAATACGCACCAAAATGAGATCGTAAGGACAGCGTCGTTCGTGCCACCGATTTATGACACAGTCGACGGCGAAAAGGCCGTCTTCAACAGCTTCGAGGTTATGATGGAGCTTATCTACAAGTTTCGCCATGACCTTACGGCTCACTAAGTTGTCTTCTGCTAGAAGTACATCAAAAGCTGGAGTGGGGTCGGATAGGAGGAATGTAGCTGGTTGCCATCCTTCAGCTTTCCAGATAGCTTGGACTATACTCCTCCTCGAAGGTGGAGAGGACAACAAAGCGCATATGTGGCGGTCCAAACACCACGGAACTGGTGCAGTACGAGTTAGTGATTTGTGGACAAAATGCGTGTGGGTACAAAACACACCGCTGATCCGCGTAATATCTCTCTCGTTCACCTGAGACTAGAGAGCTCTAACCTCTTCACAAAGCTGAGAGAGTAGACCGACTGACTAAGAGAATAATGGGTGTGGCTTTGAAATAGGCCAAGGTAGATATGAAATTGACCTGACAAAAATTTAAGACTTCGAATTTGTGGCTCCCAAGTGAAATATGCTTACGAGATCAGGAGAGTCTGTCATTATTGCTGTGATATTCTGCGGTACCAATGCTCCGCAGAGCTCGTACTCGTGCCGAGTGCGCCGAACTTTAAAGCCAAGCTCCGGTAAGATAACCTCTAGCGCATCGTCATAATTGAGAGTGGGTGACCGAATCGTGTACAAGATACTTCCTCCATCAACAGAGTGAGGTGGGATATCATCCCCCAACGTTAAAAACTTCGGGTCAAAGGAAGGTAGCTTGAACTGGATGACCGCTCGTATCCTCAAAACTCCTTCATTTTCAACCCATATTTTTCCCCTAATGCAAGAAAGACTTTTAATCACATCCAAAAATGCGCCGTTAGCGATGCATTCTGCATGACCGCGATGGAGGTTTGGGTCCTGGTCATAGGAACCTGCCAGACAACTGGAATCCCGATAGGTGGCAGCAGATTGATATCTAGCAAAAAAAAATGAAGATAGAGTAAACTAAACTCTTTCAAAGCCCGCTGTGTTTACCCACCTGCTAGGCGATACTGCGACCTTCGCGATCTTTGCAATTCGGGAAAGATCTCCGGCGGTGAAAGTCACCGCCTCTCCAGAGACACTGATTTCAAGAATGGATGGATTGCCGTCTGTCGCGCGTGAGTGTGATCGACAAGCCACCAGAGCTCGGCGCCCTTTTCGATCTTCATCTATTGAGATTGCCCGGATGATCCATTTCAGAACTGCGGCGACGCAATCCATGTACGGGGGATTGTCGGGGTCGGCGATCGGCAGGGATTCCGGGAGGTTTTCATCGACTTCAAGACAGAGCGTGATTCCACATCTACTGGATATCTCCACAATCTCTTGAAGTCTGCAGTAAAGAATATGGCGTAGCTGGTAGGATGCTGCCGACATGAGGAGATGGTTCGGACGATGCAGCGAGGGTACGCCTGGGAGCAGCACACGGAGCTGAAAAGGGAAAATGAGATGTTCAATTATCAATTCGAGCTAACTTTCTAGCGATTCGGTGTACACGCAAGTGCAAAGTGGTATACTCAACCGGGGAACCTAGGCAGTGCTCGACAAGCTCAAGCGATACGCTCCGCCGCACATCAACAAAGAATCTCCACCACAGGCCCTATCGCACTCCGAGTTCGCAACCTTGGTGGAACGAGCTAGAGAACTACCACAATGGCACGAGACTGCAAACTCCGTACCAGCATACGAGTAACCTCCAGTGAAGCAGAAGGCTTGGCACTTGGCAGATGTCATAGTGGCATCCTTGTAGAGCGGGCCAGCGAGCGTACGAGTGACCCCATCGTCGACGTAACATCCTAAATCCTTCCAAGCAGGGGAAAGGGTGCGACGATAAATTCCGATGTTCCACGTCCCACCGCACTTCTCGGACGACCCGGAGCAAGTTGTGGAGCACTTGCTGTCAGCCACGCGAGCGCCATTCGCAATGCTGTCGCTGCACCAGCACTCCGAGCCCGCTTCGAGCCCGGAGAAAGTGCAACCAGAGGACTGACACGCCGCCTGGCAGGTCTCGGGAGTCATTTTCGTGGAGATGGACGAGGTCGTGGGGAGGGTGCGCTGAGCGGAATCGGAAAAGCAGCCGACGTAGGTCCAAGTGGAAGCGATCTTGGACGATTTGCCGAAGAGAGCGAGGGTGTATGTTCCACCGCATTTCTCTCCCGAATTACCTGCGTAGAGGTTATAGACCTTGTCAGCTATCTCTCGTGCCGAGGACGTAATAGCCAGATGACGACTTACCACCGCAGGAGGTGCTGCACGACGTATCAGGGAGGACGTTGAGATTCGCCGTAGGGTTGTTGCCACACCAACACTCAGCGCCAAACTCGAGACCAGCAAAGCTGTAACCGGCATTGATGCACGAGTTGAGGCAAGTCTCTTGAGTCATCGAGGGAGAGGAGTCGGTGATCTTAGTGGTGAGAACACGGGCACCCCCAGAAGGCTCCGCGACGCAACCAAGATAGGACCAGCCTGAGGGAAGACCGCGCTTGAAGAATGTGGCTACATGGCGATGAAGAGGGGAAGAGGAGACGGTGAACGTCAGAGAAGCGATGAGGAGGACGGGAGGAAGGCAGAGTGAAAACATATTCATCGGAGAGGGGAAGGGGTGTGAAATGAGGAAGAATAAAAGATAAGGATCGGGAGTTACTGCTGGGGAGATATGAGATGAGACTTTGTGCTTTGATGAGAGACTGACTATTGGAGGTGTCTCCAATTTATAGGCGAGCGACGTCGACGATCTCCAGACGACCCCGATCTCCGGTGAAAGGGATCAGCGGAACGCTCTTGTTAGCTGAAATTAGACTCACAAGGTTCCTCCTTTCGACTGCATTGTCGAACACGAATCACGTTTGAAGTAGTGCCCCTGCGTTGCAATGTCGACGCCACACTGAATGACGAATATCCTTTGTCGAAAGTGCATCGTTTCAAGCTCTCCCTGCATCCCGGGGTAAAAATCAAAGGACTCGAGCTAGGAGTCCATTATTTGGAGTTGTCGAGCCGTGGATCGACTTTCAAGGTGCCTGGCAATCCTTTGTTAGCACTGGTGGCGGACTTGACACGCGAATGCGCCTGCCAATGCTAATCTCACTTAAAGAGCTTGGACTTACAGTCTGTTTGGCGGTTTTCGGCCATGGTGCTACATTGATTCTGTTTCCTGGTTCGTTTGCTCGGATGAGCAGGAATGATCCCTCTCGGCCGAAGGTTCAGGTGTTAACCGGACAGGAGCGTGAGGGACTGAGCTCTGCGAGACACAGTATGGCTTACGGAGAAGGGTTTCCTTGGAGCTTTCAGTAGGTCGTCCAGGGTAAATGTATGTCGGAGCACTGGCAAGGTTGCGCTGCTTTTTTATGTCCTTCCGGTGAGGCCTGCATCCAGGTTCCTGAGCGCTAAACGATGAACCACGAAGTTGATGAGCAAGACGGTTGCTCGCCAGCGGGTCATCTTCAGCGCACCGCGTTCAAGTTCATATGCTAGTCCTCGATGCAGCTATACGGCGAGTCAGGAAAGCAAGGGCGTCCCAATGAAGCTGGATGATTCGGCTCGAGACCCATCAAGCTCCTCGGAGTAGAAAGGGCATTGTGTGTGTAGCTTAGTGGCCGATGCAAGTCTTTCCGTCTTCGCCGCGAGCAACACATACTATACGCCACTGCCGAGGGCTACGCTTCCGGACGGTACCCGGTATAAGATATCCCAAGGGAGCAATGATTATTGCGGCTTGAGCGGCTGGTGAAAGAAATGGGATCGGTGGCGGAGGGAGAGGGAAAGACATGATTCCGCTAGGAGCCGGGCGTGAGAGAAGTGGGAAAACAGGAGTTTGAGCGGGAGCAAAGACAGACGTATGGTTTTCTTGTGAATCTCACTTGCGGGACTCTGAATGCAAGGTTCCTCCCTGCGTGGTGATTTCACGAGTGGTGAAGCACAGTGCACTGCGACGTCTTCCTGGGCAAATGAATGCTTGGTTGTTGCTTCCCGCACTCATGCATATTAGGTAGCGGCATCGTCTTCGACCTGTTGGGTCAGGATCCATGTTAGGGCCGTGAAAAGCATATGGTCCGGTTAAGGAGGACGTGGGTCCGTTGAGCCTGGTAAAAGAGTGATCGCTTGGATAAGAAGGAGCTAATCCTCTTCACCTTCACTGATTTCATTAGATTCGCCTGTTGGGGATACCAATTCTGAAGGAGGCTTGCTCAGTGAGGAGGTGGAAGGTTACCGAGCATAAGCATTGAAAGAGGTGCCTGAGTTAGCTGGCGAAGTTCCGGTACTTGAAATGTAAGGTTGTACCGAGTCGAGTCGAGGAAACAGATCAGAGGGATGCGGAACACCTAAGAACGGCAAAAAGTCCGGATGTATAGAGCTAAGCTTCATGGTTGGTGAACGAGAATCATGAGAGGAAATTTCCAATGAGTGGTAGTGCTGTTCATTCGAGTTTAACGGGGCGACTATGCCTGACCGTCAATTACTTGGACACTCGTATAAGTGCACGACTGACGGACCGCGATGGTGATGCTAGTGCTAGTAGGTGATGCCGGAGGGTCGTGTAACGTTGCCTTGCGTTTTCCCGCTCCCTCTCTCCTCCATCCAGCTTGGTGGTCCGGCTGATTCTTTATCCCTGGTGTTCGACCAATAAACTTAAGTGGGCATGGACGGATGGTAAGTAACTAGGCTCACGGATGTAATCCCCTTAGCTCCGTTGCGAGCTTCGGTGAGGTGCTCCAGGGTGCTCCGCTCCGGAGCATGGGCTTGCGTGCGGACCGGGCTAGTAACAATCAAACGGTGAGATCGTTTGTTATGAACTGTGCCGGCCTATTCTCAGATTCTCCACTCCCTTCCACCGGCAATCCTCAAATTCCAGAGCATGAAGCCAGCACAACACAAAAACCCTCCCGATAACTATCAAATCCATTCCTCTCTTTAAAGCATACGGTCCTGAGTCGGTAGATGTCTGACTGCGCATTCCCGAACCTGGGTCCTCCGGCATCCGACCCAGTTCTGGACGAACCGCCATCATCAAGGACTCGAGCTGAAAGTAAGCAGGCTCAAGACAAGAGCTCCGTGGATTTTGATATTGTCCAGATTCGTTCATAGTCCCTGTCTCGCTGGAATCCTGTCGTCCTAGAGTCGACCGGTTTCCGGCAAAGGCCATAGTGAACTATCAGCATCGACGCCCACACCCTAGATGTTTGAGAGACATGCATCAAGCTGAAGAATTTATTTGCGAGGTACCTCTGCGGCATCCACGCCCTGCCCATGCGGTTATAGCGCAGTCAGAAGCAAAGTCGGTAGAGCGACAGGTTCCCGCCCAGCCATTGAATGACTTTTACGCACGTCGTGCTATTGAGTGTCTCTCAGATAGGAATTAGATCTCACTCTCACCCAATTGCAACTTGTACTCCCGTGCAAAGGCCCCTAGTCTTCCCAAGCTGACTTCTTTCCTGTTTTCTCGTGCCTTTCCTGTCCGGCTATAAAGAATCAGCTGAAAGTTGGCCATTTTATGGGCCACTTCCAATGAAACCAATCACTCAGCAACTTCTCAGTCTCAGGTTTTCTGGTCACCTGCTTTGAACGCCCGAGCGTCTACCCTCTTTGGGAAAATGAATGTCAGACCGCCGTGCTGTCGGTGATTCAATCGACCCCTTCTTGGGCATTGGGCAGCGTTCCGAACAACTTCACTCTGCTACCATCGAGCGGGAAAACAGCCCAGAACGGTGGTAGGAACTGAGGGTTTGCTCGATTTACTAGTTCCAGGGATGGTCTCAATTGTGCGCCGGAGGGATTGAAAAAGGCGGCAGTTCTGAAGTAGGTAGCACACCGAGACAGCAACCCCCTTCCTCTCCTTTGAACTATCCGCTCCACTCACTCAAAATGATTGTTTCTATTATTCTCATTCTCGCCCAAACCATTGTTTCCGCATTGGCTGCGCCCCTTTTTGACGATCTATTCGGAAGCGGAGTCACAGCGGCCTCGACTGCATCGGTCGTCTCTGCGTTTACCCCTTACGCTCAATTTGCTCACGCCGCGTATTGTACCGCCGGTGCTTCTACGTGGTCTTGCGGAGGTTGGTGCTTTCGACGTTTCAAGCGCATTAGTCGGGCGATGTCGACGATGCGACCTTTATTCTATCCGCAGCCGCCTGCAGTGCTATTTCAGACTTCCAGATCTACGCTGGGGGAGGTGACGGTGGCGCGACACCCATCTGGTTTGTTGGTTGGTCCCCGAGCTTGGGTAGGTACCTTCTCGGCATTGTCCGAATCTGGAAGATTGATGTACTTATTTTTTTAAGGTTCTGTGGTTGTCACACATGAAGGCACCGACCCTACCCAGGTTTTGTCCTACATCAATGATGCTAATTATTTTCTGGCAGCTATGGACAGTGTGAGTGGATCATAGAGCCGCGAGTGGGGGTCCTGAGGCTGAAACCTTCGACGGGAAAGGCATACTTCCCTGGCATTAGCACGTCGATCAAGGGTGAGTATTTGGCCACTCATCGTAACACTAGAGCTAAACGACTTCACTCCAGTTCACGGAGGCTTCCAAGACACGTTCAAACGTACAGCTAGCACCGTTCTCACCACGGTTAAGAAAGTCATTGCCGAGAAGTCGGCCACGAAGGTCACCCTTGTCGGCCACTCTCTTGGAGTAAGCAACCTTTACTTTGCTAGGCCAGTCTAACCGTATTACACAGGGAGCGGTCGCGTTGCTAGAGTCTGTTTACTTTAAAGTTCAAATTCCGTCTGTCACTATCAAAATCGTGACCTTCGGAGTGCCGCGAGTGGGCAACCCAGCTTGGGCATCATATCTGTCGACATTCGACATCACACGTATTACACACGCGCAAGACCCAGTCCCTACCCTTCCAGGTGAGATTGCCTGCAGAGGCGCTCGATCAGCATCTATCTCGTATTCAACCGGTTGGATCCTTTAGATCGCTCGTTGGGCTTCGCTCACCCGCAAGGCACGTGGATTATCAGCGGGGTCCGACGTGGTTTATTGACAGTAATTCCTTACAGGCGAAATTCATCAAAGTCTTTTCGACGGTAAATGGTATAACTGCCCGGGCTCGGACAACACCGATTTGCGATGCAGCACAGGCGCTGTCCCGAACATCCTGGTTAGCAACATTATAGATCATTTAGGTGAGCGATAGTCATTGTTTACCGATTTTCAGCAGAAGAACTCATCTCTTTGGATTTGATAGGATCATACGGTGGCATCTGGCTTGGAACTATCTACTGCTAAGTTCGATAACTTTCATTTCTTTGTACAAGTTTCCGCCATACCTAGGGATTTCTGTTATAGCGGAGTCCGCGCGAACACGTTCTTTACTATTTGGGTATATACCTGGAGTATCAGACCTAACCTATTCATTTGAAGTTTGGAAAAAAGCGAGGAAATTTTGCATCGAGCAGCTTGGAAGGGCC
>WSUD01000820.1:0-11085 GCA_019633495.1 Tulasnella sp. 427 | reverse complement strand
CTCCTCGGTGGAAACACCAGCCGCACCGTTCGACTGAAACCGTCTGCGAGCGCGTTCAGGAGCAACGCGACCATCGCCTCGACTTCCGCGCCGAGAGCTCAGCAGCCGGTTGATGAATGGGGTCTGGCAACCGTTGCGAAGCAGGTCGAATCCGGTGCAGGTGCCCAACAGCAGCAGCAGGCTGCGAGTGGGGGTTTCTTTGGGTCGGTGAAGAGCGCGGTGTTGGGATGGTAGACAGGGGGTTTCTGGTGGATGAGCGTGTACTATGACGAGCCTGGCACTTATAGATGGTAAACGTGATAGTCTTGTCGCAGGCAGGATTTAATGGGGAGATGGACATGTTCTCGTGCTGTATGATAGGCGTCTGCGCCGCAAACACCTGGTCAACTTTAGCTCGTATTTCGGGAATATGTGTGCAAAACATCCCCATCGCCTAATCCGTGGCCCGCGATGAAGTTGAAGTTACTTGTCTGAACCTGCGAACGCTGCAGCTAAAAGCCTGTATGTGCTTGCGCGGCGAGGTGCCCTCTGGGAAGAAAGAACCCTTATTAGGGGTCTCGGCCAATCCTTCGAGCTTGGAGTAAGGAAAGAGCACGCCCACCTTCAAATTTTGACTGCACTCGCCTCATAGCATTCCTCTTCGACTTGCTCGCTCCCAACGCAGCTATGGACTCGAACAGTCAAGCTACCGCGAACGCTACGTTCTCAGACACTGTGAGCACAGATCTGCTGTCGCTTTCTCCATTGAGCACGCCCTTATCCTATGCCACAACACAACAGTCGGCAACACGGAAGGACAGAATGAAAATGTGTCTGGCAAAAACGGGAAAGCTTACGTCGATAGCCTCCAACCCTCCTTTGGAGAACGTTAGGGGTTACACGATTCGAGAGCATGCTGTCAAAGACTCGGGCTCGAACCGCGGTATCAGGAGAGGAATGATGGACTCGGACGCTAAAGTGGTGAGTGAGGTGGAGCACAAACCTCTCTTCGACTTCTCAAGTTCGTCTTAGGCTTTCCAAACGAACAATACTGTGTGTCTCCCAGCCGAGTTCGTTGTCGTGGATGGCGCCTGCACATGTGGTTATCTCGTCGGTGTACAACACAGCGATTGGAAAAAGCTTTTACCCAATCATCCGGCTGTTCGGGAAGGACTTCTTCTGCCTGACCTCAAAGAGTTGACCGTGCTGCTTATCGAGCATCCCGACGGCCAGTTCGACCTCTTGGGTCGAATCACAAGGCTAGACAGAACCATAGATCCTCTGTCTGGTCGTGAACTCCAGAGTCTGTACGAGAGGGTGAGCCAACAAGCTCTTTAGAGCTTTGCGCGAGGAAACTCTGCTGAAGTGGCTCGTGCAGAATTATTCCTCGCTCGTTCACAGCCGTATTCAACTACATTGCGCACCCTTCAAATTCGAAATATCGGCAAGCAGTCAAGAGCCAGCACTGGAACGTCTTCTTCTACCGTCCCGAGGCTGGAATCGAACTATGGAAGCTAAAGAAACGACTGTTGATATGCACTACGGAGACTTTGATTGGGACACCGACGGGTGGACGACTCCACGGCTAAGCCAAGTACCGACTCCGGTCACCCGGCCATACAAAGAGATGGTAAATGCTTATGATTGCATAGGAGCTATTTATGCTGACCTATTGTTTGCTTGGGGTCCGAAGAATGTCGATCCGAATGTGCTTGAAAAGTTATTGCAAAACTGCACCCCTGAACCTGGTTCTCCGCCTGCTCCGACGACACTTCAAGCTAGCGAGGTCTTTGACCAAGAAAGTGATCATCTCTCAAGCTCGGTTGCCTCGGGGTCAAAGCGACGAAGGTCCTCAAGCCCGAAAGCACCGCAAGCGTCAACACCGAATGCGACACCGCCGCGCGACAAGCGTGCAAAGATTGTTAATGCTATCAGCGGACTCTTTACGCGTTCGCCAAAGACCTCTCCACCAACAACTAGTCGCACCAACCACATGGTTGAAGCAAGTGACGATACTGCAACATCCCAAGTTGGTTCATCATCATTGGTGCAAACATCCCGACGTTGGATGACGGCCCCAGTCAAATACATCAAGAAGGTCGTGGGAGATGGTGATGCAGGAAGGGATCCGGTGAGAAGAATCAGCCTGAGGGTTGTCAGAATAAGGCCTGAGTCGCTGACTACTTCCAGCCGTCTCATGGCGATCACAGTCAAAGGCATGCCACCCCTCCCCAATCTCGTCGAGTACATATTTCGTCATCAGCAGCTTCCCCGAGGGAAGAACAAAGGGTATTACGGCAGTGGTTATCGCGTCGGGATTACTGACAGGCATTTACTCTTTCTCAGGATGTCACTGACCCTCCGGGTCAAGCGAGAAAGCCCAATCCATCAGTCCCTGCGTCGGTTGGGAGGTCAAATTCACTTGTCCGTGGTTCCTCGTGGCGTAATGCGCAGCGGGCTGAGCCATTAGAAAAAAGTCGCGATTATCGCGAGTCGAACAGTGCCGCAAACACCAGAAACGCCTACGAGTTCCGAAGGAGACAGAAGGCGGAAGGGGGAGGGAAGGGGAAGGGAAAAGCCGCTGATTGGGAAGGGAAGGGGAAGGGAAAAGCCGTTGATAGGGAAACAGAGAGAATGTAATGCGTAAAGCTTGGTACACAGTAGAATGTGGGTAGACCTAATATAAAGTCTTGGAGCCACAAGGTTAGAAGAGTCGCGTGCTCATTGAATCAGGGTTGAGTCAAGCTATGCAGATCAGTCCCGTGCCGTATCCTCCACGAGCGCGCTTAACGTGCTGAGTGGCAGTGACTGGTTGCTACTGGGAGAGATCCACTGGAGGAGTAACTGCAGAGATGAGACGTGAACTCTAGCTTTCCGTAAGACTCCCTCAAGGGATCTAGCCATCATGTCGAGATGAGAGTGGCTTGAGGTAGTTCATATTTCCATAAACGGAGGACCTACTCAAGGGCATTCCGGCGCCGTTCAGTATCAGCACCAGTCAATGCCTCCCGTCCGACCAAACTTGCAACGGCCACTCCTTATAGATAGGTATCGATATATCAGACCACACGCTTGTTCAGACAGCTCGAGAGTCTCGCTAGTCAGTTAGACATTTTACAGTTCTAATCGATACACTATATCTTTAACGGCACTCGGTCTCGCGGACATACCGGGCAAAGCTCCCGAACCGCGTCTATCATTGTTTTCCCTCACTTCGGGAAGCTGCAGCTCGAAGCCGTGCTACAGGTCCTTCCTCCAAGCCTCTGTTCTTCGGTGACATTGCTCATACGAGTAAGCAAGTAGCTACTACCGCCGCTCACCCAACACGCAACGTGGGGTATTCGGATCTTATCGTCATTTCTAGCAAGAAGGCTCCATACTCACATCCCGCTTCACACAGACGCACTTACAGTATAATGACAATCCATCAACTGCCAACAGAGCTTCTTGAGCAAATATGGTGTTGGGTTTTGGGCGATCTACCGTCTCCGCAAGTCCCGAGAGCTCATGCAGAATTCGGCCACGTCTGCCGTGCTTGGAGATTCGCGACGCGGAGAAGTCCCAAACTATTTTCCATCGTGTCCTTAAACGTTCCGGGCAGCATCGACGAGAGATTGGCGTTGTCTCAAGAGTCTCCCATCACCGTCCGATGCGACAGCGACCTGGATGAGGCTTTTGTGCTTCGTCGGAACAACCCGATTTTTGGACACTCTTCCCGATGGCAGAATCTCGAAGCCCCAATCCTCGAAGGTACTATTCTTTGGAACGTTGAAGCACCTATGCTCCGTACCATACACTTGACGCTACCGACGAAGAGAGGGATCAGAGGGTTCCCGCACAAATACTATTCAGGCGAAGCCCTCAGTATCTCAATCAACCCCGAACTCCTTCCTTCCCTGAGGATGCTATCGCTACATCAGTTGGAGCTACGGCCACCACCCTCTCCATTCTTTTACCTTGTTTCTCTCATATTGACAGAGTGCACCAATACGGGCATTCAAGGTTTGATCTCGATTGTGAGCGAATACCCAAGATTGCAGTATCTATCATTCCATCCGGAGGTCTTACCCCAAGATGACAATACGACCCCGCTCGTCGAAGCTTCGCATACCGCGCTTCGGAAGATCTCTATCTCTGGAATTCCTGGGCAAAGCCTCCGTTACTTCAACTCGCGCATTGTCTGCGATGCCTTTATCGACTTCGACATTATCCTTCCCCTCGATGAAGCAAGGGTTGCGTTAGAGAACGCACCATTTCCAAACCTCTTTCAACCACAAACCCTTTCAAGCGCTGTTTCCGCAACTGACAATACGCTTGTCCTTGTCCGGTCGAACTCGGTAAGTCGGGTCACCCGACCGTCCTGCAGTTCCAACCGACACGTGCTCGCGGCAAACCTATTCATCGATGGCACCGCGTTCGCCTCTCTCGCCCCATGCCTTTTCGAGCTGTTCCCTGGATCCGCGCAAGACGTCACTCTCGATGTTCCAAGAGGAGTCACATTGAACCAGAGTTGGGATGAAGCTGCAGGGAACACGCGGGTCGTGGAGATCTGTCTTCAAGATTCTGACCCTTTCAAATCCCTTGCGTATCTCAGCGACCGCCTGCGCGATGGAAGCAAGCCCCCAAAGCTGCCATTCATGTCCCTACAGAACGTCGTGCTAGAGGACTCCACCAGTGTCGCAGATCACCACCTCCTACAAGAGGTCGCACGTTTGATATTAAGGCGTCAAGAGGTGCTCGGTAATTATGCGCTCGGCTTCCGGGTCTTACTCCAAGGTAAATCATTGAATAGACTGGCCCTGCGACCCCTTGAACGAGAATCGATCATTCGCCATGATTGAAATATACTGTACGTCCATCAAACTCTTGATTCTGAGACTTGACGACGATCTTGACGGCTTTCAGGATCTGGTATTTGGGAGGTCCTCACCCTTACGCTCACTGCGTCAATATTTCTTCAACCTTTTATTCTGGTCTTTAGACGGTTGAGAGCCCCCTTTAAGCGCTATGAATTAGTTTTCGATACAGTAATCATTCTTCAATCGCTCTGTTAGTTACTATGTGTACGTTTCTGCGTGTATATGTTCACTGTTTCCCCATTCCCAATTTAAGTTGGAACGGCATACGCAAAGTCTCACCTGAAATATCACGAGAGAATGATTTGCATCGGACAAGGTGAAGAGCCCACTGTATTGGTACCCTGCCGGAAGGGTATCCACTATTGTTGCCTAAGAATCAATGGGACAGTGTGCAGCTTGGAGATTCAACAAAACGACGAACGTGGAAACGGTCTAGGGGTACTTAGGTAATGCAACAATTCGTGAACCTCTCCCTTTCTTCCATCATCCTCGACAGTCTCCGAGAGGTCGACGAAGCGGACGACAACGCAACTCATCGACATGCGGACTGTAGAGTGAAGGTACGTATTCTTTTTCTTATTAACCGTGCGAAGCGATGAGACCTGAACGGGACGCTCTGGAGGGACCATTAGCCTGCTTTAACTTTCCCTCAAGCCTCAAGCGCATCCGATAAAGTCCACGAGTAGGATTCATCAAAATTAAGACCGATATTGTTTTCCTATGCCGGATTTCTTTATCTATCTGTATCCCGTCGCTCTTAACCCTCTATCCGTCACACCTCCGTCGCACCTTCCTTGCTTAGCAGGAACGGGTAACCGCTGACGTCCCAATTACCACTTCATTGGTCAGTCTCTTTTAATTATTAGGTGTGGGGTCTGAGTTGCTGAGACGGATGTAGTTTCTGGCCATTGCTCCAACGGGAAGTAAGTCGATTGAAGATTCAACTAGGCGTCCGCGGAGCAAGGCAACTAGGATCCGGCCGTAGTAGAGTCGTTGCGCTTCAAGTAGACCGGACGGCTGTGAGTAACGACTCCTATCCACAGGTCCTCATTCGCCTTTGACCACCACCTCCAGTCTTCTTCAAGGTGGGGCAGCTCGGCAAAGAGTGGGCTCTATTCCGACAAACGGTAAGTGGAATGGTTCGAACTGTGAACTTGAACTCCCTAACACGCTCATGGTAGAACATACTCCCGCACCAAACGAAGTGCCTTCGAATGACGAGGCGACACCTGTGGCCTGCTTTTGGACTAGAGGTTCGTGATTTCCCTCGCGCTGGATCCTATCATCTTACCAAGAGCTGACATGAGGTCTCTCTAGTCTTCTCCGAACAGGTTCAGGATTATTGGCTCTCTCATAGGTCTGGCCAGGGAAGGAGAGCGCAGAAACCTGGCGGAAACGCCATGGTACTCTACGCTTTCGGGGATAACCTCCTTCTAAAATGCCTAGGCGAACCCGAGGATGTGGGTTTTCCGGAGACCCATGTCTGCAAGTTGTCGACAAGTCCATAGGGCTTGCGGGAGGGCCAGCCATCCGTCGAGATGTGCCTTCCCTTCCCGCACTGATGCCGGATGGCACGCGGTCCCGGCTGCGGCGTATGGTACGTTGGCCACCGCCTTATGTTTTCGGGCTCACCTCTCACACTAAATCTTGTAGGAGCCTCCTTCAAGAGGACCCCTTCGTACTCAAGCTTCGTAGTCAGGCAACGAGCTGACTCGATTCCAAGAAAAGTAAGTCCGCTGTCCTAACAAAAGAAGCTGAACTTCTGACCGGCCTTCAGCTCAGAAGCATTGTCCTAAAGTGTTCCCGCTCGGCGTCAAGACGCCCGTGACCTGGTTCGGAGCTAGAGGTTAGTAAAAGTGCCCCACTTGTCGTCTTCATCTCGCCAATAACCTACATGACGAGCTTTTAGTCTTCTCCGGGCAGGTTCAGGATTATTTGCTCTCTCATAGGTCTGGCCAGGGAAGGAGAGCGCAGAAACCTGGCGGAAACGCCATGGTACTCTACGCTTTCGGGGATAACCTCCTTCTAAAATGCCTAGGCGAACCCGAGGATGTGGGGTTTCCGGAAACTCATGTCTGCAAGTTGTCGACAAGTCCATAGGGCTTGCGGGAGGGCCAGCCATCCGTCGAGATGTGCCTTCCCTTCCCGCACTGATGCCGGATGGCACGCGGTCCCGGCTGCGGCGTATGGTTCGTTCGCTACCGCCTTATCTGTTCGGGCTCATTTATCTAACTAAATCTTTTAGGAGCCTCCTTCAAGAGGACACCTTCGTACTCAAGCTCCACAGTTGGGCAACGTGGGATCTCTATCCTACTTAAAGTAAATCAACCACATAACCAAAAGAGAGCCTAAATTCTGACCCTCCGTTCTTAAGAGACTTCTCTTGGAAGATGCTGGGTCTCTCGGTGGTGCTGCGAAGCCCCTAGTCTGCTCCCCAACCCGCGGTAAGTCGATGTTGTTTCGATCCTTTCATCCCGTCACGCCGCGAACTAACGTGTGGCGTTCCAGTCTCCTCTTCGAACAGGGTTACTTCCTCCGCTTTCTAAAACGTCCTGACCAGTGAAAACGAGCGTCGGAAACACAGCAAGGAGGTCGTGGTGGTCCGCATGCACGCCGTCACTAGCTCCCAAATATGCCACCGCGCGCTCCATTTCGTGATACGTCTTAAGGGCGCTAAGGTGGAGGGAAGCATTCACGGAGGTGGGTTGGCATGGCCCTGCAACTCTTTCTCGTCATCTAATGGATACTAACAACTGGTTCAGTTAGCTGCGGGTTTGAATGAAGCCCGCGTGTTGTCTACGCTTGGTGCAGGAAGGGTGCGTCTGATCATCTCAGGTCCACGTACGTAATTCTCCTGTCGTAGTCCGTCGTTCAATCCCTCTTTTCCCTTCGCTCATCTTGAACACCTGCGGTAGAGGGGTACGTATCTATTCGGCGAACGCGATCCCGACTGCGGCACTTGTCAGGGTCGATTTTCTTCAAGCGTTACCCATGATGCAGAACCTAGCGCCAGACCAAAGCCACAGACTTTTATCGTTTGGCGATAAACGCGCTATTCCAACTCAACGAGCCGCCTTTTCTCGGCACGGGACTTCCCCTCTCACCGACAGCATGCGTCTATTGCCAGAAGATTAGGATATTTGCTTCACATGTAGCAAGACTTTCGAGAAGTTGGATGTCTGGAAAGAGTATTTATTGAGTGTCCTCTGTCTACCATGGACTGTCAGAGTGGTAGTCAAGCCTTATTTTTGAAGCAAAGAATCTCCTAATTCTTGTAGGAGCCGTGAGCAACTCAGATGCCTCCTACTTCGCTAAGCTTGGATTTGAGGAAAATCAGAGACAAAGCAGGGTAGTCTCGCTAAGAGCAGAGGAGATGAAAATCCGAGGACCAGCAAGGATCACACACGTCCGAAACATCCTCCTACCAAGCTACCGTGTCCGACTCTCTGCGGAATGATGCATCTGGGCCTCCTCCTCCGCTTTCGACCACTCGAGCTAGGTGATCAACCAATTCCAGGTAAAACGTTCCCGGCTTAAAATTAATCGTATGTCCAGTCCACTCTGCCCACGTATATCGAGGGGTGTCGACCCATCCAACCTGGAACGTGTGATGCGAATCAGCTCCAACTGGAAGCAACGCTAGGAATCAATTATTCTTACCAGGTCGGAATGGCTGACATCTTTCAGAGTTCCCATATATGTTCCCCCTGCGACAGGATTTGTGAGAGCCTTATTAGGATTTGGCATTCCCGTTACTCACATCTTGCAGACTCAACTGCAATGAACCCATCGTTAGGTCCTTGCTTCGGTAGAATGATAGAGTGCGGTATTCTTTGGAATCGAAAGGGGCTATCAGGCGTGTTCAATCAATCGTTAGACAATGCACCGACCTATACAGGTCCAGTAATCCTGGTTCAAACTCCGCTCCCCAGCTGAAATATTGAACACCTGGAGCGTCAGGTGTCTCTTCGTTGAATTTCTTCATGTTTTCCATCTGGAAGAGTTCACAGCGTTAAGCCACCGTCTTCCTGAAACAAACAGCTTACCGTCAACGAAACAAAGCCTTGACCGTCGCCATCCCCCCCGATAGGCAATTTGTTTAATATCGAAACAATCGCGGGCAGTCCCTTGCCTGTGCTCTGAGCAATTAGATTTACGGCTCCTGAGTACGGCGAAGGCACTTACCAAGAGCGTCCAAGAAGTAATCCGCAGCGTATGTTCCCCGGTGCGGAGCCGATACCGTCGTCACTGACAAGACCTTAAAGGTTTCCTCGCCTTGTAGGTGAGATGCGACGTAGCGAGCGTCAAGCCCACCCTCCAGAAAGCTGTTAGCTCAGTGACTCCGTTGCGTGCCGTGTGTGCGGCTTACCATGCTGTGCCCTGTCAAGTCAGATTTGTGGTTAAATCGTTGCCGGATTTTCGGACAGTGGGTCTCACCGATAAGATGCACCGATTGTCCTCGGTACTTTTCCGTAATGATTTGAGACAGCACCTTCGCTCTCTCTACCGGACTGCTGATCGCGGGTACTCGAGTGACTAGCACTTCCGTTCCATTGGCCTCAAGCACCTCCTTTATGCCTTTCCAGTGCGATATCTCCAACGGAACGATTTTCCCTCCAAGTCGGAGCGAGTCCCATCCCATGAGACCGTGGCAGAACACGACCGGGTGCTTCGGAGGCCTGTACCGTTTACGAATCTTCGCTCTCTCTTCGTCAACGGTTGGCGCTTGGTCGTCCTCCTCGAGAATCTCGTCCACATTGTCCTTGTTGGTTCTCCACCAGCTGCTAGGTAGGGATGTAAAGGAATCGAAAGTTGGCCCACGAGAGGGAGGTCTCGAACGATCCCCATTAGCGGAGCCACCGCCTGTCGAGGATTTCCCTCGCTCTTGAAGAAGGCGGAGAGATTCGATGGACGATTTGGATACGTTTTCTGGTCGGGTTTGGAACGAGGGTGAGGACACTGCAGGATGATGGACTTGCACAGGAAGGTTGATGTCGGTGAGAGCTAAGCTAGGTGTTGCCGAGATGGATGAGTGTTCGTAAATATATGAGTGCTTGTGAAGCTGCACTGCTTGGACTGAGCGGAAGGTTGGCAGAAAGTCGTCCGGGGAGTCCAGTGTACGCAAGGCTTCTGAGTGGTTTGGTGTGATGGGCTGTTTTAGATCGAAAGGACACTCGGACATAGCTTCACGCAGCGCATCCTCGGTCGCGTCGTCCGCTAAGTAACGCGGTCGCTCCACCGCTTGTCCATCCGGGTATTCGGTCGCGTTCATGCTGTTCGCGAGTGAAAGGACAATATGTGTGCCGCTGCCTCCTTGAACTACTCGCTATCGGTATTCTCCTAATTTTTAACCGGCCTTTCCGGTTCGGTAGCACGTTCGTGAGAGGGTTGCACTTGACTTTTGCTGGTGAGACGACTTGGTTCACAAGACCACAAAGACGGCTTGAGATGGCGCGGGAAAGCTCGGACTTGTCGGTGATCCGCGTTCCGAATCTCAAAACCGTACCGTCGACGACTGTTCTCACTCCCATAAGTGAATGATATAAGGGTTTTAACACCGGCTGATCGAGTAACTAAGACTTGTATCGAGACCTCAGAAAATGTGCTTGCTAATTTTAGACATTTGAATAAGGTCAATTGGTGCTCGAATCTACCATGGATGAAATCGTATCCAGAGCTTCTTTTCTCGGAACGAAAGTGCAAATGAACGGATTGGGTGAGCTGTAGCAGCGTGACATAGTCATTATCAGTGCTCTTCTTCGCTGATGATGGTATATAATCACCTAAGGGGCTTAAAGTCGAAGCGATCATTGTCGTCGGCGAGCTCCGGCTCTCCTTCCGGCCGGTGAAGATCGAATCCCCAAAGAATCGAGGCAGCATATATCCATATCAGCTGATATGCCAAGTCACTCCCCGGGCAGACCCGCCGACCAAATCCAAAAACAAAATGGCGAGGATCGAGGAGGTTGGGATTGTCGATAAAGCGATTAGGGTTGAACGTCGAGGGATCGTCATAGATGTTGGGATCTCGGGAAACCTGCCTGAGCGTAAGAAATTCAATTCAATTCTGCGGCTCCCGCAACTTTGGACGTTGAGGGAAGCAATCTTACCATACATTAGCAATTACCATTGTGCCTTGCGGGATGAAATAGCCATGGTACGTGTCATTTTCTCCACTTTTCCGGGGAATTGCTAACGCGAACGAGTCTCAGATGTGTTAAGACTGAGATATGCTTTAAAAACATAC
>WSUD01000819.1:0-11094 GCA_019633495.1 Tulasnella sp. 427 | reverse complement strand
ATTCAAAGACTTGAACGCTTGACGCACTTGCCATGCATAGGGTCGCAAACCCAGATGACTGGATGCCCGGACGACTCAACCGCTTTGATATGACCAGCTAAATGACCGTCGATTTTCTCTGCACCATATCGTGTGATCAAAGTGATCTTTCCGTTTTCTCGGGAAGGGTTGACAACTGCATAGCCAAGTCCGACGGTTAGACGGTAGGTGAATTTCGGATCATTTTCCCGGACGCACCGTCGAGGAGTCGGACCAACTCATCAGGCTTCATGCTCGGTCCCACTTTGACGCCAATGGGGTTCCTTATTCCTCGGAAGTACTCGATGTGGGCGCCAGTGAGCTGCCTCGTCCGGTCCCCTACCCACAGGAAGTGAGCAGAGGTGTTGTAAGGAGCCGAAGTTGAAGCGGAGGATAAGTTGGTGTGCGCGGATTGCGAGCGGCTTAGTGGAGGTCGAGACGAGTCGAAGCGTCCTGAAGCGGGGTGCGACACCCCTTCTTGGCTAGAGAGCACGGAGGCCGGGATCGGGAGGTAACGAGTCAGAGCCTCTTCGTAGTCCAACATAAGGCCCTCGTGACTGAGAAGTATGGAAATCAGTTGGGATTAATATGAGCAGCTCAGACGAGAACCTTACCTTGTATAGAGGTCAACCTCGCTCAGAACGCCGTGCGCGCCACCCCTCTCATACGCTGTACCCCCGACGAAGCCTGGCTCTGCGCCGATGGTTCGGCAGAAATCAATAGCATCGGCCAGCCCGTTAGAGATAGTTTCAAACTCATTTCTATAGAAGAGATTGTCAGCGCTACACCGCTTCGCACAGTCGATGGAGGATATTCGCACCTGAGAGATGGGCTTCGAACGTGGCTCAGAGACCAGTCCCTCGGGTTGTTGAGGGACGCGAAACCGGAGGCCAAAAGTGACCTAACGTAGTTCAAGGTCGTGGTCGAGTAGAAGTACGCGCTGAGGAGTCTTTGTGGGTCTGGTTGTCTGTCATCTGGTGAGAGTCTACAGGGAATTGGTTAGGTTTATGCACGGACGGCGCTGAAGTCATTTCTCACCCATTCACGTTGTCTCCTCTGTAGCTCAGGGTTTCAGAGTCAAGTCTTCGTATTCCTGGCTAGAGGCTTACCTGAAGCTAGGAACCTCTCTGATGGTTCCATCGTCCGCTTTGACCTTCTCCATCGGACTGCTCCGAGGCTTCGCGTACTGGCCCGCAATCCTCCCGATACGAACAACCGGCATACGGGCTCCCCAAATCAAAATGAGTGAAAAGGACAGTATCAGTCCGATTTTATTTGAAATGTTTTCCTAATGCGGCCAGCCAGCGACGGTCAGTCCTCCTTCCCGAGTTGGCTCGCAGGATATGGCAGCAAACCTGAGTGCAAGCTTCGAAGCTCTCCGCGCAGTCTCCGGCATGCAAGAGAAAAGCTTGGTTGTTCTGCACCTGCGTGAGCTGGTGACGAAGACGCTCGATCTAGAGGGAGGTGCGCAGCGCATAAGGTCCTTGCTCAAGCGTCCGGATCAAAGAAAATTGCGCTCGGACCTCTCCTGGAGACACCAATGGAGGCAACTTTTGAATCTTATTGAGTACCCTAGGTGCGTTATAAGTTAGCGTGAAGTGGACTATCGCATTTAGGCTTCCGTCGTACTGCTTTAGTTCCCTTTCGTCTGGGTAGATGACGGGTTGAGCTGCAGGTTTCGATCTCCAGGACGATGGGCTCCATTCATCCCCTGAGCTGGCTGGAAAAGACTGATGCGGAGAGTTGCTCATCTTGTCTTTAGAGATGTTGGCGGCAACGTGGACGGCGGGTAAAGAGGAAGGTAAAGAATCTAGAGAGTCAAAGCGAATAACCCGGCGATTTAGCGCGACTCGAGCACGTGACCCACAAGAAATGGCCGAGTCCCGAGCCGAGCCCGGGAGACTGCATACGATTGCTTGGAAAACGTAGAGCACTCTGAGTCTTGATCTTATATTGCATTCCAGAGAATTGCGTACCTCCAGACTGCGCGAACACCCATCTTCGCGACCCAGATAAGCCTTATTGCCCTCCTCTGGGATTTTCCATGCACTACAGCGACATAGGCATAGGAGTAATCCAGTCAGATTCGGATGCTCGGAGCTGCGGAAGTCGGTGGTCTGGTTCTTCAGCTTACAAAGCTGCCGGAGACTCTAGAACTGTTTCAACTGGTCACGATTAAAGTATATTGCCAAGCATAGAAAAGGGCTGGTACTACTGATGAGTGCTTGGCAGAGCTTCCAAAACACTGGCAACTGCGCATGCACTGAAGAAAGGTCCATAGAAAGACGAGTCTTGTTGAAGACCCCCCCCAGGGGCCTCAACCAACCGCCGGGTCGCTCCGTCAATCATCTTGTCATACATGCCTCCACAAAATTAATTAAGCTATTACGCGGGCCCGAGTGAAAAGACCGTCAGCGCGTGTGATTTGTCGGACAAGGACAGGATTAACCGGTCCCGCCGTGGCGCCGGTCCTTCCTTTCAAGCATGAGCTCGGAGCGCATGGGCTTAGCCAGGAACTGTAACAAGAAATAAACTTGCTCCAATTAAGGACGCATCTGCGGCGTGCGCAGTTCGCTGTTGGCGGGATATGACGTGCCGACGTGCCTGGTATTCCTTTGTCGTCGGCAGCACGAGCGTAAACGCTTCGGTGACCCTATTGCGACCAAGAAAACCTTATTTCTCACAACATAGCTCAGCATCTTTCTTTACTGCAGCTTAAGCTATCTATAAAGGTAAATCAGTGAGAAAGAGCGATGTTGGATGTCACCAGAGTACAGAGAGCCAAGGCCCAAGCCACTGTTACATTGTTTGCTCGCGACGTTCCCACGAAGCCTCGGAATCTTCCACTATGACCGCAAGGTTGGTCAACCCCAGAACACCCAGAACAGGAACACAAAAGATCCGAGTAAGCCGCTCTTCAGGGTGAAAGGTGCTCTGCGAAGTGAAGGGACCTAGTGAGACAACAGAGGGCATTCCAAATCGCGTCCGTGCCCTTGCAGATCTTCAGGCACCTTCGGCCTCAAGACGTTTCTGATCATGGATCTCGGGAACCGTAAAAAGGTCCCTCGGTAAAGGTGCTACATTGGTGACCTATCTTCGGACCACCTCCACGCCTTCACATGAAGGGGCGTCCTTACATTATTGACGGCTCCCTTTCCAAGACCTTTTACGATCCGGATTCAGGACCGGAGTCGATGCCTCGTTCAGCAGCCATGATCCAAGCAAAGGGACGCGATGCAAATCTCCATTTCACCCCCTGCTCCTTATAATGTCGTCGTCCTTGTCCCCTGCACAATCGCACTTCCCCTCCTGCGCGATTCATCTGCAAACAGACGATGGCTCCATCTGCCCTCCTTCTAACGCTTCCCTACATTTCATCGGCTCTCGCCTATCCAACAGCGCTTAGCTGGTTCTCTTGGTTTTCTCCACCGAGTGCTCCCCCGTCGTCCCTTGTCGTTAGAGCCAACACTACTCCCGCCGGCTGGACGTACGTTGGATGCTTCAAAGACTCGCCGACTCGCGTCCTCTCCTCCAAAGTCTCTTCAACCTCTACAAACACGCCTACCACTTGTCTCGCTCTCTGCAGCAAGTCTGGCTATCAATATGGAGGCACCGAGTACGGCACTGAGTGCTGGTGTGGAAACACTTTGACCTCACCCGTGGCGAGACCCGAGTCGGACTGCAATGTCCCATGTAGCGGTATGTAACGCGGTCTATGTAACGTCTTCGGGAGACCTAACCTGTTCTTCACTCCTCTAGGCGACAAGACTCAGACCTGCGGAGCCTCCTATGCGCTGTCCCTCTACCAACTGGCGACCGCAGCAACTACCAACTCGGTTTTCCAAGGCTGCTATGTCGACTCGAACTCCCGTCTCCTTCCTTCATTCACCACCCGCAGCAGTTCGATGACCCCGACGCTCTGCAAGTCCACCTGCGTCGCCAACGGCTATCAGTGGTACGGAGTCGAGAATGGTAATGAATGCTATTGCGCGACCAACCTCTCGGCCTCTGCGAAGAAGGCAAGCTCTCCATCAGAGTGCTCCACTGCATGCAGCGGTGACTCGTCGCTAGTCTGCGGGGCTTCCTGGAGGCTTACGGTGTACGGTCCCCCTACCACACCCCCGCTTTCATTCTCGACTCTCCCTTCCACGACGCCGCTCGGATGTTACCTCGACGCGGGCAATCGACTACTCCCTTATCGTTTTGTCAGCGACGATAACATGACTCCTGCAATGTGTCGACTAAACTGTATGACGTACGGTTATCCCTACTTTGGTGCGTTCTTCTGCTTGGGGTGTCTCGCACTGGGTTTCCTAACGATCCTGTTATCCCTCGTAGGTGTTGAGTATACCAAGCAATGCTTCTGTGGTAGCAGTCTCTACGGCGCTACTCCCCGACCGAACTCGGAATGCGACATGCTCTGCGGTGGCGATCGAGGCGTCATTTGTGGTGGCAATTATCGGCTCTCGGTCTATCAGATTCCAAGCTTCAAGTCGTCATCTAGCTCCTCTTCGACCTCGGTCTCGACCAGCTCAGGGCTCTTGACGATTTCGTCGTCATCGTCATCGAGTTTTTCGTCCTCCTCCAGCAGCTCTTTGACGTCAAGCTCGAGCTCGTCGTCATCCAGCTCTTCCACCTCGACATCTTCTGCAAGCAGTTCGTCGTCATCCAACTCAACCTCCTCGTCGTCACCGTCTTCCAGCACTTCCACTTCCACTTCAAGCTCGAGCTCGAGCTCCTCTTCCTCGTCATCTCCGTCTGACTCCTCAACCACGAGCTCTTCAACCTCCTCATCGAGCCCTTCGTCCCCCTCAAGCTCCCCTTCTGGTACCCAAAACACATCCTCCACCAGCGACTCAGCGTCTACAACCACCTCAACCGCCTCAACCAGGTTCGTCATGCTTCCTTCTTATTCATATGCCAGCTTTCTAACTGTTTCGACTCGCAGTTCCACAACTGATTCGTCTACCATCACGCCAGCTCTATCGACGTCTTCTACATCGTCGACCTCAGACTCTCAGTCGACCGGCTCAACTTCGTCCACGACGGATAGCTCCAGCGCAACGACCTCTAGTAGCTCTGTGGATAAGGGGCTCTCAGCGTCGTCCTCCTCCTCGGGTACTAGCTCAACAGCATCCACGTCGTCGACAACGAGCTCTGCAACGGATAGCGCGACAAGCTCGTCCTCGTACGTCATTTGTCTACTCGGAATCGACTCGCTGGTGCCTAACTTTCCTCCCCTGATCCAGTACTTCATCAACCGCTTCTTCATCGAGTACGACGGCTTCATCGACGAGCACCGGGACTTCTAGCACGCAGTCATCGTCCTCGAGCTCCAGCACCGACTCAGCTTCAACGAGCAGCTCTAGCACACAATCGTCAAGCTCACCGACTTCATCGTCCAGCTCGACGTCTCCAACGTCTTCTTCGTCTTCGACGGATTCCACGTCCTCTGCCACTTCAACAACCTCAGCTTCATCCTCAACTACTGGTTCGACTACCTCGAGCACCCAGTCATCGTCGGCAAGCAGCTCTACTACGTCTTCGACTCCTTCGACGTCAACTTCGAGCTCGACCTCTTTAACACCTTCGTCGACATCGTCAGATTCTTCATCGTCCACCACTTCGACAACGTCTTCGTCTCCGACCCCTTCAACGACGTCGAGTACCCAGTCCTCGTCGTCGAGCTCGAGCACCGATTCCTCTTCGACTACCAGCGCTAGTACTCAGGCCTCGAGCTCCTCGACTTCAAGCACCACATCTTCAACGACCTCGACAACCTCTACCACTACTTCAACTACGTCGTCAACGTCTTCTCCTTCGCCGACGACTACTTCTACCACAACTAGTTCTTCCTCTTCGATGACGACGACAACAAGTTCGAGCTCCACGTCTTCCTCGTAAGCTATACTCCTGCACGACTTTGAACCGGATGTTAATTCCTTCCCCTCCTGTCGCGCAGAAACTCCTCAATGACTCCAACCTCGAGCACGACATCGTCGTCGAGTACTAGTAGCTCCAGCACGTCGAGCACCCAGTCCTCGACTTCAAGCTCGATGACAACTCCTACTTCTTCCAGCACCTCGACCACGCAGTCTTCAAGCTCCTCGACTTCAACGTCTAGCTCTACGTCTTCGACCCCCTCTTCAACCTCTACCTCTACCACGACAACGACTAGTAGCTCAACGTCATCGACGACATCCTCGGTCTCAACTACGCCGTCACCCTCTTCAACCTCAACTTCGTCGACGTCGAGCTCCACGTCGTCAACTCCTTCTTCAACCTCTACGTCTTCAACAACGTCTAGTAGCTCTACGTCGTCGACGACACCCTCGTCCTCGACTACGTCCTCAGTCTCTTCCACCACAACCTCTTCGACGTCGAGCAGCTCTTCAAGCACGACTAGTCGCTCTACGACTACATCATCCAGGTAAGTTCTCTCGGTCAACCCAAGCCTTTTTTCTACGATGGTAACACGATCCCTCCCAGCTCCACCTCGGCCTCAACTACCACCTCTCAAACCACGACTACGACCACCACAAGCGCCGCGAGCACCACTTCTGCCACCTGCTCGACGCTATCCACCTACGGGAAGACATGGACCGTCCTTGGCTGCTACGCCGACAGCGGAACTAATCGTACCCTTCAAGACGGTCCTGTCTACCAAGACAACAAGTGCATGACCCCCACTCGATGCCAGAACCTGTGCGCCGCGGGAGGGTACGCTTACGCCGGAGTCGAGTTCTCGATCAACTGCTATTGCGGCAATACGCTGGTAAGGAGCGTCAAGGGGTCCGACTCGTCCTGCAATACCGTTTGCTCTGGCGACAAGTCGATCAATTGTGGGGGTGCTTACGCGTTGACAATGTCGAAGGCCAATTGAAGCAGCCGCGCCGTTTTTCCTCGGACAATATTCATTTCTTCTCTTGATCTTAAAACGGGTCGCTATTCTATCTTGTTGTCTATATGATTCGCTCCTCTCTGTGGGCTTTTGTTATGTTTCATGTCAATATTAATGTCCGCGTTCGTGAATGTGGATGTATGAACTTGCATCGCTATTTTACATCGATTTATTATACAACACTCGAATGTCGCTGGCTACCCTACATTCTCAGGTGTAAAGCCCAACTAGCTGTCCACCATCTCAACTTCTTCAACTGCAGACTGAGAATCCTGCTGTGTTTGTCGACTCGTCACACCGAATGCGACCGGCTTGCCCCTCCCCGGTCGCTTCCCCGCTCCCAGGGGTTTCGTCGCACCGGAAGCCTCCTCGCCTTCAGTTGATTTCCTTGAAGACGGAGCGGGACCGTGATGACCACCTCGACCGCGGAATCCTCCGGTCTTTCCGCCTCTGCCGAAGCGAATGGATGGAGGGACGAGCGAGAGGGATGAGAGGTTCGACGCGAGGTTGTCGAGTTCCTTGTCGGCTACCGAAGAGGCAGGGGGAGCAGACGCCACCGACGACTTGACGTCCGTCCCTTTCGAGACGCCAAGATCAGGAGCAGCAGAGTTTTGGCGGGTCGCGGTCGGGCTGGAGGTTGGACTCGATTCAGGGGAAACGGTTTGGACGGGTTCGACGTCCATGGATGCCTCGCCGTCCTCTGTCGCGCCTGGTTGGCCTGGTCGAGGCTTCCATTCTTTGCGGAGAAGACTGGCACCTTGGCCCCAGCGGTGTAGGATTTCGCCAACGCCCTTGGCAGTTACGCTGAAGTAGTACTCTTTGGGGTACTTGTGGATGTCTATCAAGTGCAAGCGACGACCTTTTGGGGTGGAAAATTTGTGCTCGCATGTTGAAACGAAGCACGAGAACTTGAGGGAGACGTAAAACGAAGGGTCGTGGTGAGCGTGTAGGGAATCAGTGAAGGCATCGAGGTGTCTTGACGTACTGTCCTCTCGCCGCGATCCCTACGGACTTCAACGAGCGGGTCGTGACATTCAGATAGATGCTATACGATCAGACACGAGTGGCAAAAAATCTGTCAGTCAGGGGCAGTTTAATCTGGACGAAGAGGAGAGCACCCACTAGGTCCAGCAGCCGGGCGTCAGGGAAGACCTTGCCGCAGATCCCTTCTCGCGCCGAGGTCGCGTGCCGCTTGCTCTCCGGAGCGGTGCAAACATGCGTATGATACAGCGAGTAGTGTTTCTCAAACTCTTTGCTGCTGACGAGGACCGTAGGCAGGTTCGGAGGGTTGCATGTGGGCGGAAGCGTACAGGAGACTTGCTTGGTCGGTGACTTGGTGGACGTTAGCGACCCTCGTCGAGCGGCTTTGGGAGAGAGCTGTGTCGGCGGAGAGGATGAGAGACTATCCTTTGAGGCGTCTGAGGCGGTTGACGCGGATTTGCGTGGTCGCTTGGAGGACATTGGGATAGGAAGAGATTGGGAGGTGCGAGGCACGAGATTAGTCCAGATTCGTAATGGCCCTCGTGTTTTCTCACGCACTCCAACTTGGGCAGTACCACCCACGGACCTTGTCATGATGTTGCTTTCAGCGGCATGAAGCGGCCCTCCCTAGACTCAGCTGAGTATTGATGTAGCTAGCATTCAGACGCTGGCTCAGAGAAAGCCGGGAACAGGGAGAACTGAGCGCTTTCGGAAAGGTAATCTCGGATATGGCGGGCTTAGCGGCGTTATGGGCAATTGTGTCTTCTTCTGCACGCTTTTTCCCTCCGACTGATCTACGACAGCTATCCCGAACCTCTCTAGACTTTTGCAGTAACTCACCCAAAGCTCGAATGGACGCATCCGATCCACTTGCTCTTCGACAGTCTCGCCACGAGATACTCGGCAACCAAGGGGCCGACAGTCAGAAGAATGTTCCGACTGTGGCGTTATACGACCAGGCCTTGAAAATCGGATCGGGGAAACTGGCAGCAAGACTTAGGACGGTGAGACGCGCTTGATAGTATGACTCGGTGAAAAGACCCCGGTCGCTAATTACAACTGATGTCCTTCTGAATCATCGGTGTGTCAACCACGATCGATCTCCCAGCTTTGCCGCAAGAGCCAAGTCCTTCTCCTTCAAGTCGAACGAATATCCTGGAGCTCCGATGATTACAAGCAGGCGTTTTACGTCGCGCCTTCACAGACCGCTCGTAAAGGAGTGACGTTTGACGATACACCCTTCGAGCTGTTCACGTTCGTCACAGAGAAGGGGCCGGAGATGGATCTCAAGTACTGGGGTACCTTCTGTCGAACAGGGCATGCTCTACCTTCATTCAGCGAGAGAGAATATCGGCGGTTATCCGTGGATGTAAGTTCCTAGATCAAGAGAGTATTGGATGGGCGAGGCCTAAAGCTTTGGACCCACCTCCTCGGTTAGGCACTAACTGATTTAAATCGGGAAATCGGTGAGATCGAAGACGGAAAAGAACGCGCTCAAGTGATCAGAAACGGACTTCGCCCCGGTGGCAATTTACCGCAATGTGTCGGGATTCGGTATTTCACCAGTGACCGCGATCTGCGACGCAGGGTCAGCCACAATGTTTCCTCTACTTCCGTCATTAGTTGGTGCGAGGCTTACTTAATTATACGTCCTGCCTTAATAGCTCGAAACCTATGGCTTAAGAAGCGCCATTGTCAAAGGCCCCAACATGAGAGTGGACGCGGCGGGAGAAGCCTCTGCAAAGAAACGCAAACGGGCAGCTACTCAGCCTGCTAGCTCAAGCTCTTCAGCAATCCCGATGCAAATAAATTATCTGAGGGAACAGATGACGGGGCTGAGTGTCTCTGAAGATGACGAGACTGCCGCCACGACTGCTCCGGCCAGAGCAGAGAGCTCCCGCCGGCTTGCTAAGAAGCCTAGGCGGCTGTTGAGTTGGAGTGAGTCTGACGACGATGACAACACCGAACCGGTCAAAGTTGTCTCCCATCCGCGCGCACCCCAATCTCCAACCCCAGAGCATGTCTCCGGTGTTTCCAGGGAACGCAGGAGAGAAGTCCTTACTGCCGCTACGGAGCTGGATACAGAATCCGATATATGGACTTCACTTCCACCTAGGCCGGCTGTCGTCGCGAGTGGTCGTGGAGATCCCTCTGGCTCTCAAGCTATACCGCGACATCCTGGCGGAGCCGGACCATCGGCAGGTCGGCGGGCCTTGATTTCAGTCGTTATACCTCGGTTTCAGCGGGAAGAATTCATAAAAGGACTGTCCGACGTAAGAACCCGCTGTCTCCATCTGTGAAGTTCGTAATGTTCCGCTGATTACAAATTTAGGTTCAACCCCAACCAGTCTTGATACACTTTCCGCGAGTCAATTTCATTTCCTCGGACTCTCCATACCCAACCGAGGGTTATTTCTCGTCCAGCTTCCCCCTTCACCTCGACAAAGATTGGGGTCGCGAACTTTCAGAGGGGCGAATCACAAGGCAGGGACAACGGTTCTCGTTGTTCTCCTGGAAGGTCACGCACTACAGTGTCTTCGTGAAATATTGGGGGAACTTTCAATTAACCGAGGATGCTGCAACGAGGATAACTCCAGTGCTGTGGACATATGTCGGGAGTAGTGCGGATACGCAGGAAACTCTGAGAACGCTTGAGGATGCGTTGGGAAGTAATCATACGGAGAACGATCTCTCACTCAATGTGAGTTCTGAGCACTTTCTACGAGCCTATGAGGCGGCTTTCGAGATCAATCGTTTGACTTTGTACTTCGATCCCAGCAGCATTCGGATCCGGATCCTATCCAGAACAAACAGCCGCCAACTGCGCCCCAAAGAAACAAGTATCACAAAAGGAAGAGCTTTCATGATTTCAATTGGAACGAAGGTGAATCGAGACTGAACAGCGAGTCGAAAAGAAAGGGCAAATCCACTGGTAAGGGGAGGGCGAAAGCAGCTTAGTCTTGGCGCTCCGAATCTAGCTAAATCGCATCAAATTCTTCTGGCCGTGGACTGTTGGTTTGCTACTCTCCTAAGGAACAATTATCCTCATCGAAAGAGCGGGGTCGCAGGACAAAGGTAGCGCCATAGCTTGTCGACGCGTTAGGATGAGGAGAATACATCTGGCCGTGTTATTGACTATATTTGATGTCTCTTGACCATGTATATACCACGTCTATATTGCTCACTCTTGACAA
>WSUD01000818.1:0-11115 GCA_019633495.1 Tulasnella sp. 427 | reverse complement strand
CTGCGAACGCCTGCCTCATGTCCGAACACGTCGACGTCACGGAGCTCGTCCTCAAGTCCCCCGCTGGAGCGAAACTCATTTCTAAGCTCTCGGAGCCCGCCATCAACCGCTATTTCAGGTCGTTCGTCGTACGTCCGGGTGTTCAGGGGTACCCCATTACGTCTCCTTGACATTCGCGCGCTTTTACTAGATCACGGACCAACCCGACAAGCGTCCGGCTACCGGCCCTCTCCCGGCTTCGAAGAAGGAACGACGCGTTATCCTTTCCTTGAACCTCCCTCCCTCGTCCGAGTCTGGCGTCACCATCCCTCTCGTCCAAGCTATGTTCGAGTTAGTCGACTGGTTAGACACCAAACCAACGTTCAAGGATGAGGTGGGTATATCATCTTTTTGCGAGGATGCCAACGGCGCTCATCTCTCGGGTGTTAACAACCTTCCAGTTCATCGCCCGCAAACTTGCTAAGGCCCGAACCGAACTCGACGCCACCCTCGCCAAGGAGTTCGCCGAGCCTACGGAGGAGGAAAAGGAAGCCGTACGTTCCTTAGTCTCTCGGACTGTCCTCGTGAAACGTCGACTCACCTTTCGTTTTGCAGGCGGAAGACGCCAAACGCGCTGCGAAGCGCAAGGCCGAGGAGGAGAAGCTCGCTGGCATGACCGCTGACCAAAAACGCAAGGTACGAGATCCCTTCTCAGAGTCGCTCTAAAAATATGAGTACTCACTGTTAGCGGTCCTCCCGATAGTACGAGGAGAAGGAGCGCAAGAAGGCTAACCGCAAAGCTCAAGGAAAGATGGTGTTCAAGCAATGATAGGCAGTATCACCTCGACTATTTATCTCGTTTCTCGGAATGTACTACGCTCTCCTCCGTGGGTGTCTGTCTCGTCTTTGTTGTTGTAACCCTCCAATACAGCGCAGAATGGTGGTTGGTCGTGCTCATCCTGATTTTGCTCGGCGCGGGCGAAACCATTTTCTAGCTCGACGAGAAAGTGGGATGCGCCAACCCACAAATGCTTTTCCTAAAATCCTCCTCCATTCGATCGAATAAAGCCATTTTTAGCCCAGAGTCCGGTCATCTTTTCTTTGTCAAACCGCATCGCGTTCAGGAGCCGTCGGAATTCATAGCGGCGACCTCAGATCAGGTTCGGCCTGAAGGACAATTCACTGACGGTATAAGATTCTCCACCCACCCCCGGGACCTCCTCCCAGTCCCTTCGATGCCCCACACGTATCTTCCTCCCCTCATCGCGTGCAGTATTTCTCCCGCCTTTCCCTCATATGACCAGACTCGCGTAAATCCACGACCGCCTCGAAGAAAACCTCCCCACGAAATCGCCAACGTGCGGAAGGTTTGCAGGCTTTGCGACAAGACTTTTCCGGTGAGCTGTACTGCTTTGTGCAACGGTTGATGTATCTCGGTCTGACGGGGAAAAGAAAACCTTAGAGCAGAGCTAGTCGCCGCCGCCATTTCGATGCAGAGTGAGGCTAGCACGTCGTTGTGTGTCGTCTCGGTCTTCCGAACGCAGAGCTGACCGAACGGTATGAATCCCAAGGCACAAAAGGAAACTCAGATATTGCGTTACGTGTGAAGGAGTTCATATAAGTGAAACCGGACGTGCGACTTGTCGACCATGGCCGACCGATGAAGAGCCGGATGCAATAGACAGTGGGGAAGAGATCTGACTCTCGCTCATGGACGACTCTGTCTGTGTTTTTCCTGTATTCACTCGCATTCTTCTGCCTGAAATGAAGTCTATCTTCTCACTGCTGAATTGGGCGAAATACTTCGCCCGCTGCAATCTCCACTCATCACCCAGAGAAAAAATTCACAATCCCCAACGAAGACGATACGGACCGTAGGCAGTGGTCTCTCCTAACAAATCTTTACGTTGACTGATACGTTCGGATGCAACGCGGTAGCCGACATCGAGGTCCTTCCGCTCATGGTCATTGTTGTAGTGCGCATGCAAGAGAAATTGAATACTGGAGATCCGAACCAAAGCCAAGCTTTTCTTTTTTTCCCTTTCCTTTTTTTCAAGCCGCCTCGCGTCACGGGGCATCCCAAGTCCGTAAACGGCGGTCTCCGATCAACTTCGACCCTGAAGTACAACTCGACGGACTTATAAGATCCTGCGCCTTCGGCCAAATGCCTCGCCCTTATCTTCCCCCTCTGACTGCACTCAATGTCACTTCCTCCTAGCGTTGCATCGGCGAACATTTCAGCTAGCGACAATGCGACTGTTATTGACCAAGTCGTGAGCCAAGTGGGACAATCCCCTCCTCGTACAAACATCAGGTCGAGAACTCGGATCTGCCCGACCTGCAACAGGACTTTTGCGGTACGAGTTTCATTCTATCCAGCTCCTTTCCGTGTTCCATTTGATGCAATGCATGATAACATCAGAACCGTAACAGTCGCAACACTCCATCTCGCTACAAAGTCAGCTGAGTTCCACCCGTTTGCGCATATCTCTTTCGGATAGACAAAAATCTGATCAAAAAGGGTGTTTAAAAGTCACGGAAACGAGATCAGACTGTTCTCATGCCCGATGTGCGACAAAGTCTCTCAATGGCAAAGCATGATCTCGAGACATCAACGGTGGCATCGCCACATGGGGGGAGACCGCCCCAGAGGCCGATGAAGTGACCTAACTAGCGGAACCCTGTTTGCGTTATGACCCTTTTGTATTGGTTTTTGTCGGATTGGACTTTCAACGAGTGTTTCGATCTGTCGCGACGTCCGAATCTCACTGAGCTTTCATGGTTTGGGGTTTCTCTTTCACGCCTTGTGCTCGAGGATGATACAGTAAACGGACAGCCACAAAATTCAGGGATATCATAACGCACTGAAATGTGCACGGCGATCGCCGATCTTTGAAAACCCGGGGTGTTAATAGGATACCATAATTGGCAACGCCCGAAGGACCGACTTATAAAAGCGCGTCCGAAATGTCGTTTCGCTCCCTCATCCACTGATTCCACTCACCTTCAACCCCCCCCCCCTTTAACCATTCCTCCAATATCGAAAGCATCAGCCGCAAATTCCGTTACTTTATTCGTCAGAAACACACTCTGTCAATCGGGCCATAATGGTATCTTGCACGTACTGCGAGTGTACTTTTGCGGTAGGTTTCTTCTTTCTCAAAGCTCTCTTGACCTGCCTGACCAAAATGTCCTAGAGCGTATCCGGACTTCGTCGGCATATCTCTGCGTTGTGAGGCTACCTTTTCCCCTTTCACTTAGAGCATTTCGCGGCAGTTATCTAACCCATATCCACTATTTGCAAGCCATGATGAACCGCCCCAGCTCCACATATGCGAATGCGGGAGAGAATTTAGAGATTCCGCTACTCGCGAGAGATGTCGAAGTCGGCATCCCGCGGTCTTGCCGAACAGACCCGCTCTTGGATGGGGCGGACCGCCCCATCCATATCAAGAAGATCAAGATCAAGATCCCCCTCCTCCTTACGAGTCATTGTTCTAGTGTGCACTTATCCCCAATTGTGGGACCTTGAATACAATTTTCGACGTACTTAGTTTGAGTCGTTTCGATTGTTGGAGAACATGTGTACGGGCACTGGTCATGTTGCTTCCCACAGCGTCGTCTTATCTGTTATCCGACGCCTGTCATCCCTCTGACAGCTGAATCATACAAAAGCCTCGCTCAAAGGCTACAAGGAAGTCTAGAATTCTTGGTAGGAGCTCGATATCAGGCTGGACCTGTAGATTCGTGCGCAGGCGCATGAAATCACCATTTGGACTGACAGTCTCCCGCTCACCTCCCACTCCCCCTTTCTCAGCACTGGGTACCAGCTTGGACCGCTTTCCTTCCAATGATAGGTGTTTCAAAGCAGCGACCAGTCTCCTCAGACTGCGGGGCTATATCTGTATATCCGTCCTCTGGATTTGGGCATCGTCTCCCCAGTGTAAGGCTGAACCGCTCGACAAATCGGTCTCTGCTGGCTCCTTTTAGCTTGCTCCGGTGCCTGCTCCGCAAGTGAAAGCAAGGTTTCTTTCTTCTCTCGACGTCCGCCATCTAATTTGACCCGTTGCTGCTACTGCATCGCCGGCATCGACCGCCTCGCAAAAGCTTAAAGCCTAGCTGTACAAGCAGACGTGAACTCCCCCTTTTATTTCTTTACTTGCAAGCTTTGACTACCTCGGCTTGATCTGACGAAGAGGAAGAAGCCATCCCGTTGTGCAGGACCTAAGCCTGTCAATTTCTCAGCATCATGCTAGCTATTCGTCGCACGGCACGCCATCTCTCGGCGTTGGCACTACTAACACAGCGCTCGCTCATGTGTATTTGAGCTCGACTCTCTCTGGTGGTCATAGAGGACCACCACTTGCTGAAGCGCCTGTCGACATGCAGAAGCAAATGTTGACTGGGACCGAGTCACACGAAAAGAGCATGGAGCTAGTGGGCATCAATACATCTATTAAGCCGCAGGAATACAGAAGTGGAAGCAAGAAGGAGACAAACATCGCTTTATCGTCCTCCCGTCACTGAGGCAAGAGGACATTGCCAAGGACTCACCACGTGGACGCCCGCGTCAATTGAGTCCGAAAATAATTGTAACAGAGTTCAAGAGCATGAAACAAGCCGGCAGGTCCTGGTACGCATCGTCTAGTGTACATGAAAAGAAAGGGGCCCAAAGACCAATTGAAACGTGACCGGGTGGCGACCATTTTTCTGTGTATCGCCGAACTATATGGGACCCGCCACGCACTCCCATGTGAGGGATCACGCTACCGAACCCCCACCGACCCCAAAGTACCAGGTTCCCGATGTTTGCTAGTTGACCGTAACGGGACAAAGCGAACGCGTTAGGGCAAGCACCTGACGATCTTGGGACGGTCATCGGTTGAGGCCATAAGCTTGACCGGAGAATGAGCCGCAGTTCGCGGGAGAATGGGATCAGCCCTTAGTCTCAGTACAGGCCGCTGTCGAATGTCAGGAAGGAAGAGTTCGAGGAAAGGGTGACCTCTTGGGCGAGAGTGAAGACGTAAATGACGAGGAGAACAAGTAAGACCAGGAAGTGGCGAGAGAGGCATGATAGAGCTGTTTCGTCGGAGTTCGTTTATTGGTCTTCGGGAGAACGAGCGGGAGAACTGAACCCGAGGTTGAGGGCATATCACACGCCACAAAGTTGTCGTGGTGGGGATGAAGGTGGACTTGACGGATCAATCGCCAAGGCGGCGGAGTTGGTCCTTCTGGAATAAAATGTGCTGATATGTATAGATCAGTCAGCAGCGGTTTCAGAAGGGAGCCCACAAAGCGAAAGCATTGAACCTCGGTCGCGATACCGAGATGTAATCCGAAGAAATGTGCGTCGTCTTCCGAAGGACTTTGAGCTCCCAATTCCATATCTAGGCTGGTGACGTCTAGTAATCCTAACAGAGTACCTTGGCCCCTATCATTACACCTCGAGAGTAGAAGCTCACGATTTTGTTCTCAACGTACTGATCTGTAGACCAAATGTCAATGGGCACTCATCTTGACGGAAATTGTAAACTTGACTGATGCCAACAGACCAAAGTTGAACACCATTCTAATCATTTATGATCCTCTGAGGAGCACACCTTGATCGCCGTGATAGATAAAGCTCCTTTGGCTCTCGCACCCCTTTCTCTTTCCTCTTACTCGAGATCCAGGCGGCGTCGAGACGTCGGAGCTAGCCAAACCGATGCAGGCTTAGACGCCTGATATCTCTTGACCCTCACCAATTAGGGCCAAGGAGAAATATCCTGAGCTTGAATGCCGACGAAACAGTCGTCTATCACGTTGACTAGAGGCTCAGGACTAAGCTTGAAGAGAGGTAAAGCGGAGCACGGTTTGGTGACGGCGATGTGCCTGTCCCACGCCTCAACTTGCTCTCGAAACCCCTCCCACAGGCTCATATGACGACCCAATGACATTGAATTTATACAAGAAAGGCGGATGCAATGCGTTCATTATCCCAGACACTCGTAATATTGTTGATGAAAGCGACGAAGCCAACTCGAATTCTCTCTTTTGTGCTCTGTGACGGAGGGCAAACTACGACTGACCCGGTAGAATCTATTAATGCGGTTGGCCTCGTTTTCTGCATGTTAGAAAGGTTCAACAGCATTAAGCTTGGGGTGCAAATATATGTGGCTGGGAGTTGTCGTTCATTCTCGTCTCGTATCACAGAGCAGTCAAATTCAAATACGGCGACCTCCGCAACGAGGGACCAACCCTGAGTGGCGGGCGACTCGATTATAAAAAGCTCGCGAGTCGCTATTATGCCATTTCCCCCTCAGCGCGAGGGGATTGTATCCTCCTCTCCTTCCTCGTCCCTCTCAGCTGCGTTGATCTCTGCTACTATCCGGTGCTGGCGACGCCATTTCACACTCCGACAAGTCGCTCTTTCAACCGAGAGCACTGACCAAAGACCGCCATGTCCAAGCGTATCATCTGCGAGTTTTGCGGGAAGACTCTGGCAGTACGGGCTTTTCTATCTCATTTCTTCTGTTGTGTTTTCGTCTGACAAGAAAGCCAGAACCCATCCAGTCTTCGTCGTCATATCAATATGAAGTGAGGAGACGTTTTGCCGACTGAGCGCGATATTCCGTCAAAAGCTGACCTCTTCCCTTCCCCCCTTCAAGACACGAGCAGACCATATCCTTCAAGTGCGAGTGCGGAGAAGGATATAACGACCCATCCAGAGTTTCCAAGTGTCGAGCATCACACAAGTATTCTTTCGGTTGCCCGTTCGAGGGCTGTTCAATGAAGTGGGCGAAACACTTCGATTGCTTCGCATCATCCATCTAATCGCCTTCCTCACCTGTAGGGGCATCCGCAAAGACTCTGTGAAGCAACATGTCAAACGAAAACACCCCAAGCTCAAAAGCTTTGAGGTTAGAATTCTCCCGCCGATGCTTCCTGGCCCGTGGCTCAATGCCAGCGACGATGGGCGTAGTCCTGATCCCAATGCGGACGCGCGCGTCGTCTCCCCTCCCATCCTTCAGCCAAACTCCGAGATCGCCAATCAACAATGGCCCTCTCAATACGCGTTCTGCGCTACAGAAACCCCGGCGTACATGTGTTCCACTCAGCTGGCACCTGCTATGGTGAACGTCGAGCCTTTCAATCCGGGCTGGGGTCATGTTCCTCAATGCTATCCGACGCAAGAAATTACGCCCGCGTCAAACAACGTCGTCATCAATCTCGAAAAGCTCTCGTTTGAGCTGTTCATCTCGGTTTCTTCTCCTTTGTACGAGTGCAACATGTAGGACTAGGAATGGAACAGGTCTCGTCGCTGCTTAAGAATCTTTGCAATTTAGACAGAACTTGTCGGAGGTGGACGCCTCCCTTTCCTCTGTTGCATAGATACTCGCCTCCCCTTTACTTGTTTAGATTATGCAAAACTGCTTTATTGATCCGAGAAGGGAGCACCCGTCTTCTAAGAGCATTGCAAGCTCACTTCAAAGCTAATGCACACAGACAAATTAATGAGGCTCTTCGCATCACCGTTTAGACTGACGTCTCAGGGATGCATTCCAGACAGACTTATGATATTAATAACTGCTATAAGGCACTCCTAAATGCCAGGTTAAGAGAACTTTTATCGAAAGTGCCTTCTCTCTCGGCTTTCTCGACTACTGCGGCAGATGTAAAGTGAGTGCACCGCCGTCGATCGCGGCCTCGTGAAAGAACTGAGGTCTAAGAACGCCAATCGGTCGTCTTCGGTATATCTACTTAATGTGGGCATCTGCAGCTCAGTTGATACATGTCTACGAACGACCTGAATTTTCAGCTACCAGTCTCGTTGTCGACGACAGTGACGTCCACCTTCACCCGATTCCCTAGCCCGCGTCTCAGCCGGAGCAAAGCCATCCACCGCATCCGCCATTGCCAACACTTCCCTAGGCGCTGGAACCAGTAGCACCGCACCATATCTTATTGAAACGCTTGTCCATTTCGTCGATGACGGCGACGCAACCTCCGCGACCTCCTCTTCGGGTCAGAGTTTTGTAGCGGCGAAATTAATGCAAAATTCCCTCCTGCTGGCATGTCGAGTAGTATAGGCTGGTGCGTACACATTTGTTGAAGCGCGAGACGGAAGCAGATTGCGGATTCTAAATGTAACTGACCATGTTGCTTTGGCCAGTGTTGGACGGAATGGACCTGATTGTGTTCACGAACGTTAGCTCCATGCCGAATCCACGCCCACGACAATCAAGCAATACCTATTTTACTTACCTACGCTGTTGTGAGAGAAGGACTACAGTACGAAGCTTCGGTCGTGGCGTTATGAGCGAACTCTCCTGTCACCGGTTCATGCGGCACTCCCACTGCTTTGAGGCCTGTCGCGTCGTTGACGGGAGTAATCCGCACGTGCACCAGTACACCGAGGGTATGCATTTTGATCGGGAGACGTGGTGGTCGGGGCTTGGGACTGAATAACGCGGCGACCACTCGATCGAACGTCAAACGGGCACTTGACGGAGGTTGAACGTCTGCGTCGAGCAGATGTATGCTGAGGTGGTTACGGACGATGTTCTGCATGCGGAGGAGTAGTGTACGTTTGTAGAGTGGCGCCTATCTGGGAGGGTCGCTGAGAGGCAGGGAGGGGACGGTGTTGGTGAGTTGATCGTCGTTTGGGAAGGAGGGATTTGTGCACCGAGGACGATGGCATACGCCCACCGAAAGTGTAAAGCCGAGTTCCATGGTACGCCTTCGTGCTTTCCCGTCCTTAGTGACGTCGAGGACGCGTCGACGGCTATGTTGGAAAGAGTGGCGGCGTTGGTAGACAGTGGCGACGTGTCCAGAACCGGTAGGAAGGAAATGAGGGCGTCGGAAAAGTTACACAGGTAGTTAACGCGATCCTGTTACTTGGTTTCGAGCGTTTGTAGGGCTGAAGGGCGTTTGCAGGGGCTTAGTTGGTGGGCAGTTGGGATTGAAATCGGAAGAACGGGGGTCGACGAAAAAAGATGCGGCCCGGACGCGAGTTGATCGATATGCAGCGAACGCATGAGGACTGGAATAGAGCCGAGTAGCTGTCTTGAGCAGCGCTGAGCGGGGTGAAGATGGCTTTTTAGAGGGAAGGAGGGCTTGTGGTTGAAGTCTGGGTGGGGGGAGGTGGAAGGAGACGTAGGAGAGGGATCTCAACGCGATAACTGGACAATCCTTTCGGTAAACCCCCCCCGACACGCAAACTGGGATGACTAATTGGCTAGGACATAGCTCTTCCGCTAAAAAATCTATTTGGGCTGCATGAGGTCCCAAGCTGGCGGACTGACCTGAAGGATAGCGGCCGAGATTATGACAGAAAACTTTTTGCTGGCTCCTGGAACCCTCAAAACTGAATGCCGACGTGGTCAAAGCTGGTCAAAGCGTACCAGCGATGGACGGGTGCGGTTTGTTGGTGTCTGTATTAGTTCAGAGAACAATGGATGTTTCGCGTCCAGGTACGTCAGCTTGTGTGCATCTCGTAACCAGCACCCTAACCACTCACACGAGGGTCCGAAGAAGCGCTTTCGCACTGCACTCAATATAGGCCTCGGAGTTGTCCGGGGAGGGAGTCAGAGTTGGGATTTTTCGGAGCCGGACCCGAGTGAAGACCCTGAGTTAGACGTCGTGCATTTCGACTCCGCCCAGCGAAAGATAGGCCTTCGGAGAACGCTTCAACGGCTTGACCCCATTTGACTGTCTTTTTCCAAGGTTTGAGAATGGTGGCTACGTTGTCGATGATCGGCAAACGAGTTGGGTGGTGATCGACAGATCGTGCGGTGTGTTGTCAGGAACAGGGTCCTGCCCGATCGGGTGATCGAGGGAACTTAAGCCGGCGGCAACGTCTCCGAGGACGGAGTGGCAGCTGACCCTGACCGGAGTCACAGTTTGCGGAGCCGGACGTCGGTAACTCATGTCCAGACTAAAGCAAAGCCCGAGCGTAAGGAATAAGGAATAGTACCCGATGTGATAGTGCGACTTACACGTCGAGGGTTCGTGAACTCGCACGCCGCAACGTTAGAGCACATTGTTCTCCAGAAGATACGTCGGCTGTCGCCAACCAAACCCCATAAACTCCAAGCTCCACGTAAACATTTGGTCCTTGAGGGTGCAGCTGCATTAAAGGGACGGGGTCGGAGTTTGAACCGTGTCGCGTCTTTCGACCAGGCGTGTGGTTTGAGGGCTCATCGGTGGGCATACGCGTCGAATCCACTGGGGTTGAAACCTCGTCTACACACGTACAACGTTAGTCAAATTAAATATGGTCGGAGAATGGGGAGATGGCGCACCCAGAAGACGAGAAACTCCGACTACCTCGTCCCGCTATCTCTCACGACGGGACATTGCGTCTCTGACTAGACTGCATCATCGAACTCTCATAGAATCAGCTATTGCCTCTCATCACGAGAGCCCGTTGAAGGAGCGAGCCTGGGGGTTACGAGGATCTCTTGTGATTCTCGCTTTGTCTCGCAAAGGTCCGTAATGTGTCCCCTTCGCATCATTCCCAGCCGACGTTGCTAACCACCTTCATCTTGATATTTCCCGTGATTCAGATCTACGGAGCACAGGGATGGGTCAGCTGGGCTGCCTTTACATGGTTCTGCGAGCCTTACCAACCGATTGACGTCGTGCAGCTACACCATTCGGTCTCGCCACCGCCATTTCAATCTAGACTACCGACCCCCAAGTCAGCCATAGGCCCTCGCTGTCGCTCAAGTGTCTTGCAGATGGTGTAAAGCTCTCACCTCTGCGACGCTCGAGATCATTGGCAGCACTGTTCGGGCCAAACCCCTCCCCTCTGCTTACCCTTGCTACAGGACTCCACCTCCAATATATCAACGTCAATGCACCAAATCGCGGTAGTTACACTCTTCTGCATGGTGTGCTGAGACTAAGAGCTTGATCTATTACCAGGACAGTCATGTCAGAGCGTGAATGATGTCGTCGACGTTGCCCGTCGCCCACAGAAGGTTTACTCACCAAACACCTGTCATCAACCGTCCGTCCTCTGGTAGACATATCTCAGACTACGTCTTTTGTAGCGTAGACAGGTAGCTATGTCCATCCGCTGCATCGTATACTCTCTATCCGCATGTCTACGTAGTGCAACCCGAACGAGCGCAGTGTCCTGATCGGAGACGG
>WSUD01000817.1:0-11129 GCA_019633495.1 Tulasnella sp. 427 | reverse complement strand
CTGGACTAACAACAACGTCACTTCCCTTCTATTCGATTGCATGGCGACACCATTTCACTCCACCATCAATAATCACAAAAATCCAGAAAATCCCATTTTTTCTTGTCGCCGTCGACGCGCTCAAACATCCCTCCCCACCACCACCAACGACGTCCAACTCCCATCGCTCAACGCCTTTGTTGATTGCGCCTCAGCAGCCGTCGAACCATTCCCATAACTGAATGGGCCCCGTTACGGGAGATCGAAGACCTGCCTCGTGTCCGCTCATCACACCCAACACGTTCCACGCACAACAAGCCGCAAATTGGCCGGGACACGCCTCACTCCCACGGGTCCACTTTTCAAACTCAGTTGTTGACGCGTTTGATCTCAGTCACGCGAGACGCGTTCTCCTACCACCACCACCATCTACAAAGCCATGTCGCAAGACGAAGCCAGCGCGTCAAGCTCGACCGCCATCGAATCGCTACCAAACTACCCGAACCCGCTTATAGACTCGTACACGTATCACTCGAAATGCCCGACCACCCCAGGGAAGTACATCATGGGTGTCGACGAAGCAGGGAGAGGTCCAGTCTTGGGCCCCATGGTCTACGGCGTCGCGTTTTGCCCAGTCGAGTATAAAGAGCAACTAGATGAAATGGGGTTTAACGGTCAGCAATATTTTTTTAATCATTATCGATGTAGATCCTAAGTTCTGAACCAGCCCTTGGCTTCTCTTTTCTCTTATCGCGTCCTAAAATTGATTTGGAAAAAAAGACTCGAAACAGCTGACCGCCGAAACACGTTCCAGCCTTCTTGAGTCCCTCTCCTCTGATCCAGACAACCTTGGATGGGCGGTCCGGGTACTGAGGTGGGTGCATGCAGATCTTTGAGTTGGTATTGTTCCTGACCAGCCTGCCTGTTACATGTCCTGCCTACTGATCCTGGGTGTCTTCCGCATCACCGCACTCGCGCCGACCTCCCTCCCTGCCTCACAATCGCACCACCTCCGGCAACCTACGCCACATCCTGCGCGTACGCTTTCCATCTTCGGCCCCTCGTCCCCTCCGAGGAAACAGCCCACAAGACCTCTCGGCGTCCATGCTCTCCCGACCCCCGACGAACCTCAACGCGTGCGCCCAACAAGCGACCGTCGGGCTCATCAAACTCGTCATGAACCAACTCCAGATCACAATCTCGGAGCTCTACGTCGACGCCCTCGGTCCCCCCGCAGCTTACCAAAAGTACCTCTCCGAGTGCTTTCCCGAGATCGACAAGATCTCCGTGGAGACGAAAGCGGACGCAAAGTACAAGATCGTCGGAGCGGCGAGCGTCGCTGCGAAAGTGACGAGGGACGCGTGGATCGATGGATGGGTTTGGGAGGAAGGTCGCAAAGGGAAAGGGAAGGGGGACGTGACGAGTGAAGGAGGTGAAATGGAGGTCGAGGGAGAGGGTGAGGGAGAAGAGTCCTCCGTCCCGTGGAGTAGCGAGTTCGGAAGCGGTTATCCATCAGGTTCGTATGCACCCCCACCCAAACCCCCTCTCTGACTGGAACTTACCGAACGGCTTTTCGGGTTTTTCTTCCTCGGCGATAGACCCCAAAACGAAAGCATGGGTCGACGCCACGCTCGATCCTACGTTCGGCTACCCTTCCTTTTCTCGATTCAGCTGGGCTACCATAAAAGTGCAGCTCGACAAGAGCGCGCATAAAGTCCAATGGTATGTCTCTCGCTCACCCTCGTCCCCTTCAACTTTGGAATGATTTTGACCGCACTTGGGGACAGGATCGATGACGGTCATACCATCGCGAAAGCCTTTGAGAGCACGAAGCCCGCGGACAAAGGACGATGCGCTGTGACGAAAGATTTGGCTATTCGCAGTGTGGGGAGCTTGTGAAGGTCCTATCGTACGCCTGGCTCGGGGGGTTCCGGTGGCTTTGACTTTTTCCTCGCTTTTGTCTAAGTTATTCACTTGATGCATCCTTTATCTGACCTCGATGGTTCTGGCACCGCAATGCCAAGCGGTAGCAGGGTTGAACGCGATTTGGGATGTGAATATTTCTGCTGGGTAACGCATGACCGAGTAACAAGGAGCCCGAAGTCGCTTTGACACTCTCAAGGACTCTCCAGCATATCACATGAACTAATAGGTAAACCCGGCAAATGTCTGCATAGTGACGAGTTCCAATGACCTCGAGACGACTGTGAGTTGACTACGATAAACACTGGAACGGTAAAAGCAGACTGAAAGAGACGCATTCAAACAATAAAAGAACGGATGTGAAGGATGTGAACTAAGACAGTTATTAAGACAGAATAAACTAACGCCATCCCCGAAAAGTTAAGCTATCAGACGGAGGTCGACTCCCCTGCTCTGTTACATCACTTGGCAGCCTTGTCATTTCATCGGCTTCCGCGAGCTTGCCGATCGGTTGAAAGACTCGTCTCGCTTCAGTGAAAGAAGAACCTGCTTCCCAGTTGCGAGACTGTCTCTGACGTAAACAGCTCATGGCACGCAGAGTGTTCGCCAGGGCAAGCTGGTGGCTGGGATCGGGGAGGGCCGGCGGTGTTGGAAGGTGGTGTGCCTTGCTGGGATCGTTGTTTCGCTTGGACTGCATACGATGCGCGCTACGCTCGGCAAAGAAGGCACTTAGATCGATCTCCGGCGGCCAAGTCCATTGTTTTCTTGTTCCACGTAACTTGGGGGCAAGGAACTCTTGTGCCCAACAGCCCGTTCGCTCGCCAGACCGAGCGGCCACTTTCCTGTAGACTCTCGGTGCTCTTTGGTACATCCCTTACGAGCGTGAGAGATTGCTTTGCGCATCGCACAGAAGTCCCTGCTCAAGAAAGATGCTGGCTCGACTCTCTTCGCTGAGACGGTCCCAGATGACTTTCACCCGACTACGCGATTTTGGCTTCTATGGACTTGGGTTGCAAAAAATGGACGGCTTCCAACCCGTATAAAGCGTCTATTAGACCTCGGTTGTTCTTCGCGTAGGTGAATACTTGGATTGCTTGGGTGTAGAGCTCCTCTGCTCGGTCCAATTGACACGGGCCGAAAGTGCAGTTCCTTGTCCGTGTCGGTTTTCTGAAGAGACCGGACTATTCGCGAGGTGCTCGGGATGGCGACGCTTGGACTGGAGGACATATAGCCGTGCCAGATTTATCAGGCTCGAGCTTTCGGTTGGCCGTGGCTAGAGGGCGATCCTTCGGCTTCAACCGATGATTCCTTGATCTGAACAAGGTAAATAGCTTCAAGTTCGTCCAAGGTCTCTCTTCCCATCCGTGCATGTCTCCAACACGAGTGAAAATCCTGTGAGCCTGGGAGCAGTAGTCTTCGCATTCAGTGGGTTTGGATTGGGCGCGGCAGACTTTTGCGAGCTTGAGTAAGGAGATTGCGTCCCCCTGCATACTGCCAATGCGAATGGAGATCGTGCGAGCTAGAGTGTAACATTTTTCTGCGAGCTCAGCTTTGATCCGAGGGGTTTGGAGTGATTCGAGCTCCGGCAGTACATCCATCAAGCCCAAAGCGAATTTCGGGGTCCGAGTCCTCGGTTTGTCCAGATTGGTCAAGAAGTACATCTCCAATGCCAATCAATGCTTTGAGAAGGTCGCGTTCGTTTCCGCTTTGAGAGTAAATACGGTAAGCTTTGAGAAATCGTTCTCCTGCTTCGAAATATTGCGACGGACTGAGGGATAGATCTGTTCGTCCTTCGAACGTGTTCCCCAGGTTCTGATGGCTGGCCATACTGTCGAAGGGCTTTTGAGCTGAGTTGTCGGAACATTCAGCTCGACGAATTTCAGCCCGCAAGCATGTACCCCAGTCGCAGCATCGTGCTGGCTTCGCCTGTTTTATCGTTGATGGACATATAGATCCCTTCAGCTTGGAAGTAGAGGGACGCAGCCAGATCGTAGTTGCGTCGAGCGAGATGGACATCTCCCAAACCCACGAGAGAGTTTGCTTGACCCTGGTGATCATTGTCCAAACGGATTTACATCCGTCTTCGGTCATACACGGGTGGACGGCGGCTTTAAAGCCGCTGCGTTACCGAAAATCTTGAAGCCGTTGGCACGTCGAAGCCGCTACGCAATTGAGTCAGGGTCCAAGAGTCGAGCGGCTGCAAATCCAGTCGCGTATGCAGCAGCTTCAAATCGGTCTTGAGATGACAATACCCCTTTGCTGCACAGCAAACACAATCTTTGCTTGTCATTTTCTCTCGCCCTCCATTTGGGATAGATAGCCGACACTATTTCTTTAGGAATGTATATACAATGCTCTACTACAAAATATGTGCCAACACTATAAGGCGAGTTCTACCTAGCTAAGAGGTTAATCCTCCATACTTGGAGCAGAGTGAGACTGTTTTTTGAGAAAAGAGTTAGTTGCAAGAAACGTCAGGGGACAGATAGTGGACGTACCGCAATCTCGCACAGTGATCCCTCCCTTGCCAAATGGCCTTCGGTACGGTGGCCTAAAGGGTTGTACGAGTTACTAAATACTGATGGGCGGTTAAATAGATGATCTCTTACCTTGTTTCACCACAATAGACAAACATCGTCAATCGCTCTCATGTGCAGAATGCAAGCCGAATATGGGTTTGCGTGGACAAATTCATTCCAACCAAGCTATGATTGAGGATGCAACGCTGCTCCCACGGGATTTTATAGTAGCCTTGTGCCGCTGCGTGATCGTCGCGTCGAACTCCATAAGATTTGGAAGACTCTCGCTATACCCAAGCACGCAAACGAATTTCGCAGCCCTTGGAAAACGCCTTTTGGCGGTGTATGCATTTCCCATTCCAAAATGTGCATTCGCTTCGCCTTGCGCTCCTTCCGTGTCCAGCAAGTATATTTCTTCCGCGGCTTTGTACGAAGCGATAGCCTTTGGGTGGTCGGAGAGAGCGACGTGCACATCCCCGAGGCCGAGAAGCGTGTCCACTCGGATCAGGCCAGCCAGACCGATACGGGCGAAGATAGCTTCCGCTTGGGCGTAGCATTCTTTGGCCCTGGCGTATTCGAATCGAGCTTGTTCCGTCTTTCCTAGTGCTGATAAAGTCTCCCCTAAGCCTTTGTCGTAACCAATGAGATGGTAGGTGTCTTTCGCCCGAGCAAGGGCATCTCTGGCTTGGTCGTTGTTTGATTCAGCCAGATACAGATATCCCAAACCCTGCAGTGTGTCTGCCTGACCTTTTCGGTTACCGATGCGAGAGAAGGTTTCTTGCGCTTGAACGTATGATGATTTGGCTTGGGAAAATTCTGAACGGGTGCGGAAGAGGTGTCCAACGCCTAACAAGACTTCGGCTTGGCCTAATTCTTCGCCGATGCGAACGTAGATATCTTGCGCTTGGCAGTAAGCATTTTTGGCCAAGGTTAATGCATCTTGGCCAAGATAGACATGCCCAATTCGCAACAGGGCATCCGCTCGACCCTGATCATTGGCAATTCGCGTCGAAATCTCTTGCGATTGAGTAAACGAGTCTCGAGCCAGGTGGTAAAATGATTGAGCGAGGGAAACGTCTCCTATGCCTAGTTGGGCTCGTGCGATGCCGAAGTCGCTCCCGATGCGGATGTACGTATCCTTCGCCATTGTGTAGTAGTCTTTTGCGAGGTCATACGAGCACCGAGCAAGCACGACATGCCCTAGCCCTTCTAATGTGCTCGCCCGTCCTTCTTCGTCGTTGGCAAGACCGTATGCTGCAAGAGCTTTGATGTAAAACTCGTCGGCCAGACGAAATCTTGATAGAGCGCGGTAGACGTTGCCGAGTCCATTCAAGGCGCGTGCGCGCGATCCTGCTTGCTTGGGTGACCGGGAATAGAGCAAAGCATGCCGGAAGAGTTCCGCGGCGTTTTGGTAGTTATGCTGTGCGTACTGTAGGTCCGCTGTTTCGAGCCAAAGCTCCAATGACATCCCCGGAGATGGCACTGTCGAAGGCTAAGAAGTGGCCAATGGTAAGAACAGAAACGCTTAGTTTGGTGCCCAGACTCACGACCCACTGTATCTCACTGCAGCATCGACCGATGTCCGGTCTAGCAGCTGGATCGAATGCCCAGCAATCCTTCATCAGACTGCAAAGGGCGATGATCTGCGACAACTGATCGTCTTCACGGGTCGCAGGCACTTCCCCTTGCATGACTTTAAGGGTAAGGAGTCCCTCAGCGTTCACATCCTGGAACGGAATTTGATTTGTCATAGCCTAGCGTCCCGCGATTTAGCATCGGAAGGGTGCGTTGGTGCTCTGTGGCCTTACCTCCCAACAGACCCAGCCGACTGCCCAAATGTCACTCGACAAATGCGGACGCCTGCCGTTCACCACTTCCGGAGGTGCCCATCGAAGAGAAAATGCTGGACCGGTCAGCGTTAACCGGCTACCGCTCGTTACGACTTGTATTGTGGGGCCCTGATCGTGCGGAATTGCACGTTGTAGTCCGTCTCCATCCCGTCCATCCTTAGCGACGTCATCTTTCTGCCCGCGAAGAGTACGGGCCGAGCCAAAGTCTGTAATGATTGCCCGATAAGAAGAACTGACGAGAATATTCATCTATTGACGGCATTGTGAGCTGCGGCGTCACGACTTTCAACTTGACGACAGTCTAGAGTCCGACTCACCGACTTGAGATCACCGTGGCAAATCGGTGGCTGTCGAGTGTGGAGGTACTTGACCCCCTCAAGGGTATCTTTGATCTGATGAATATGCTATGAGCACTCGATCGCTTCGTTCAACCACAGAATCGTACTAACCAATGAGACGCGTTCTGGGATCTCAAATCTCCCCTTTGCCAGAAACTCGCTGAGATTTCCGTTCGACTCCCAGGGTAAAATCATCCAAGCGATGTCGTTTTCGAGGTCCTCGACAAAGCCAATCAATTGAATGACATTCTCATGAGCCAGTCCAGCCGTAATCTCCACTTCGTGAACAAATTCCTGTGCGAGTTAAGTCAGTAAAAGCTGTGAACGCCCCCAATATTACTCTAACATTGGTAAGTTTCTTCTTATCCGAACATCTGCTGGACCGGATCTTCTTCACTGCTACCGAGATTGTATCGTTGCGGCGCCATGTTCGAACTGTCTGCGTATAACTCGCTTGCAAGACATCGGCCTTCCCGCCGCTCGCGGGGGACTTCATCGGGGTGAAGTTAAGGGAAGTCGAGGAGATACGCAAGTTTGATAATTTATCTAGTCTTTGTCGCTGGTGATAATTGACATTTTCTGAGTCAAACAAAGCCTAATCGTCCCGACTCGCCGAGCAACTCACCGCAGACGGGTTTTTCTTCTGCCGTTCCTCCAGTGGTCCCTCAGTGGAATCTTGCTCACCATCCTGCGCATCAGCTTTATCGTCAACGAGGCCTAATATTTTAGGCTCGGCATTCGGGGGTTGACTAAAGCGTTCGAGTAGTTTGGCGAGCTCGTGTGGGAACCTCGGCATCAAGGAAAGTAAGTGATGGGTGAAAGAGCGTATGTTAAGGACTGAGAAACTCAAGGGAGTTTCTCTTTATAGCTCAGGCAATCAGTCTGCCGTGTGACTCGATTTCATTGGCATGTGTAGTGTTACTGCGATGTGAGGTGATACCTAATATTATCGCAACTCCCAAGCGTAGTGACCAATCAGAGCTCTAGAATCGCCTCCATGTCGTGACAACGTCGCGATTTCACGTCGTATCACATCACGTCGCGGCAGCACTAGGCATGTGATCGGCGTCGCATTGTTCGAGATCAGGGGTTTCGGCCCTCAGGGCTGGATTACCCAGGCACAATTCGGTCTCCTCTGAATGATAAGTACCCGAGCTTGTGTTGCCTAAATCCTCCAGCGAACTGTCTTCTCCTCTTTGAAATGGTATTCATGTCAGCGAGATACTCAGCCAAGAAACCACCTTAAAAGAAATCCATCAGGTTGAAGAATTCAAGATCTGACAAGAATCCTTCGATGATGGCCGTTCCCGTAACTATCTCGTTGTCTTCCGGTGCTCCCCTCAATGCGAAGCACAAGGGACCCCTAGCGGTACAAGTGTTTGATACTCCATACGAGGCGGTGTGGCTTCGAAAGGAGACCAAGAGACTGTTTGGCGCTGGTTGTGGCAGTGCCAACATTTCCAAGTTGGTGGCAGCGGCAACACTCTTCACAATCACACACTTTCCTTCCCACACTCAGCGGGAACCTGACCGAAACCCAAAGCACTCGTCATCAATTCCAAACTCGACCGCCGCGACCGACAACCTTCGAAAGCGGCTCAGTAAAGACCCGGGAGGACACACCTCAAACGAAAACGAATCAAACGAAAAAAAGCCATGTCGTCTCCTTTACCTTCGAATCAGAACAAGTACATCGCAGCGGACGACTCCTCGGACTCGGACATCGACGAGTCTGCGTTACCTTCGTACGCCCCGGAGGTTCTGACGCCGGTTCCGAGCAAGGGCAAAGGGCGACAATCGGACGTGTTAGCGAGCCCGCAACCGCTCTCTGGGAACATCGGGTCGAGCAGTGCCGCAGGAGGCGGGTCGGCAGCTGGTGGTGGTGCTGGGGTGAGGGGTCCGACGAGACAGAAGATCGGCAGCATTCAAGTCGAGACGAGGTCAGCGCCCTCATCAAACGAAGGGAACCATTGTTGGGATTGACGACATGCGTTCTCTAGGTACTCGGGAGTCGATACGCTTGACGAACCGGTTTTGACGACGATCGTAAGTCTTGGAAGGGTGGTATATCCGCAGTCCAGACGTGTCCGAAGGCGCCTAAGACACGACCGTTCTCTCCCTGGCTTTTGATGTTATAGGCGCGAGACTTGACGTCGATTTACACCAAGCTAATTCAAGTGCTGTACCCCGCGCGGTCCGGGACCGGTCGAGAGGTTCTTCGGTGGGTGCTCCGAGGCTGAGGGGCAGAACGATGGTTCAATGCTGATGATGACGGGGGTTTGGGGACATAGTGACTGGGATCTATGGGGACCGCTGATCCTGTGCCTCGCGTTGGGCATCATGTTGAGTCTCTCGGTGGGTTCATGCAATCAGCACCGAGCTCTAGGGAGAGAGTGGCTGACCTCTGACCCCCACCCCCCCATCAGGCACCACCCGATCAGTCGCTGGGCATCTTCACGGGCGTCGTCGTGATCGTCTCCGTGGGCTCTCTCGTAGTGACTTTGAACGCAAAGTTGCTCGGTGGACGAGTGTACGCGCTCGATTTCTAAACGCCGAAAGTCTAATGTCTGATCGGGTTTGATTTTTCAGATCGTTTTTCCAATCGCTGTGCGTGTTGGGGTACTGCATCTTCCCGCTGGTAGTCGCAGCGCTGGTGTCGACGTTTTTCCACAAGCTGTTCATTCGGGGGCCGGTCACGCTGGCTGCGTGGGCTTGGAGCGTTTGGGGTGGGCGGCTCTCTTTCCTCCCAGTCGTGTCTGAAGCCGACGCAAACTGAATGCTATTCCCCGACTTAGCTGCGATGAACTTTTTCGACGGGACGAACATCGAGCAGCAGAGGGTGTTGCTCGCGGTGTATCCGCTATTGTGAGTTCCCTCGTTGAGCGTGTCCCGAAGCTGATGCGGAATTGATGTGAAAACGAATTCCTTCTTTCTTTCAGCTTGTTCTATTTCATCTTGGCGTGGATGATATTGATCCAGTAGAAGGACGTGTTATTTACTACCGGTTTTGGGGTTATCAGATATACAAAAAATGCTGCGGTGTGTCCCGCGGTCCACTTAAACCTCGGGCGGGAGCTTTTGGAAGGTTTCGACTTTCGGTTAAACGACTTGATCCGGGTACGTTCGGAGTCTGTACCGCGACTTTGAGCCTCAGCCTTCCGACCATTTCATTACCCATCGAGGGACCGTACAGTAACGTTCCCAGATGACTTGTGAACACGTATTCACACCTCAACTTCGCTTGCTCGCAGTATAAATGATTATCCGTGCGAATGGGTCGTTCGGAATGGTAACACTGCTTTTCCTGGGGTTTGGCTCCCCTAAAAGTCGTATTGGAACGGTACAGCGGGTATGAAGAATGCATGGTAGTTCTCTCCGACTGTTGACCGACAGTACTTGTGAAGCTATTGTTAGCGAACGGCGAGGACTTGTATCCGGGTTGATGAGCTCCGTCGTTTCACGTGGTGAAGATGGGCTCGGCAAGGAGGAAGACATGGAAGGGGGGTCTTGCTCCACATCAGCCAGATTCCGCAGACGTATTAGCGCCGTGACAGGCAGCTCTTTTGACATGGACCTTTTTTATTTTTACATTTTTTCGCGGGCAGTTCGAAGGGGATTTCCGCAGTGTGAGAGGATGGAAACCGGATACAAGTCGGTGGTCATCGGCATCGCGCCCGGCACGCACGCTCTAAGAAGGATCTACGGAAGAAGAATCATCCATTACGACGATCTCTCTCATCTCTTTACTTGCTGTTTGTTGTGGGTTTGGCTCCACTTCTGTTCTCTTCGAATTCTTGCAAGCCCCCCCTCCCTGGAGCTTAATGAAGCTACCACCTATCGTACTTATCGTCATAAGTGCAGAGGTGTAGTTGGAAAAGTGGTACAGAAGAGCATTTGCACATGTATTCGGGTACGAAAACGCCGGAGCTGCGTCAAGCGTTCTCTTCTATGTGTACCGACAGGTTTCGAAATAAGCTTCTCGCAGCAAGGAGGCTGAAGAAGGGAATAACCGGGTATCTTCACCGAGGAACTGAGCGCAAGATCTTCTCAAGACACAAAGACATTCCACACGGAAAGAACGAATGAAATCGTCTAATTAGTTACGCCGGTCCGCTTCAAATGGCAGTTATTATGTTTACTTGGCGTTGGACGGTGGGGAAGGGAAGGGGTGGTGAGGCACGCACGATGCAGCGCGCGGACGGCGTCAGAGATCCGCAGCAAGGATCCAAAGCTGCACCACCCGCACTTTCTGGAAGGAAGGAGTGCGTTGCGCAGAGTGGACTTGATGACTGTATATACTTGAAGTCGACCAAGTGATGAGTTTGGTGGAGGATGACCGTACGGTGGAAGGATCTGTGCGGGTGCTTAGTAGGGCGAAGGTCGCTTAAGATTCGCTAGGGACCTGGTTCGGTTCCTGCGCAGCGATCTGCTTTCCCGATGCTCCCTTGGCTGGAGCTCCGGTGAACGTGAGCGCAAACGCGCCGGACGCTGACGACGACGGCAGGGGAGGATGTAGAGGA
>WSUD01000816.1:0-11131 GCA_019633495.1 Tulasnella sp. 427 | reverse complement strand
CTGCTCAAAATGGCCCAAACCCGGCGGGACGACGAGAGACAACGAGTAAAGAAAGATAAAGATGCTGCAAGTTCGTTTGCTGCCGGAGCGAGGCTCTAGTGGTAAAGGAGGCATACAAAAGGGACATCCGGCACGTGTTCGGGTTTACGAAAAGCTTCCTTTTAGCAGATTGATCTAGAGCTATCTTGTATCGAATTCAAATTGTCCGACGGGGAGTGACCCGCGGAGGGCGAAGAGCCTTGGCCGATGAAACCAAAAACGGCTTTTCACGTACGGCGGCAATGTACTTAGTATGTAGATGGTGGTCATGATCTCGAAAAGGTGCTGCATGTTCAATTAGCGGTTGTAGCTATTTCGTTCCTCACAGCACACGACAAGGCCGGAAGAGATCGTTCGCACAACAATTCTTTACATTTTATGCGTTTGCAAAAGCTCACAGCCACAATGAAGTATGTGAAGCATCTCGTCTTCTCTACTTTATCGGTGGAAGAACGTCGGGGCACAGATGAACTGCCATCGTTATTGGGCCAAAACGTCATATTATACTTGGTCGATAGAGCAACGGGTCGGTTAGCAACATCCACGAAGGATGAAAGGGAAAATTTGTCTCCAGGTCGTGGTCCGAAGATACCAGGTCCGCAAGGGAGCCTAAACAAACAAAGCGGAAAGCCACTTACCTTCAAGGAGCGGCGAAGAGTTTAAGTATTACATATAAACTTGATCGCCAAGCAGAAAGTAGTACAGACGACTAAGAGCCCCAACAGCAGGACGATGAAAGTGGAGAAATCGCCAGTTGGTGATGAGGTTGAAAAAGGCAGCAACCACATTCTCGGACTTATCTATTCCGCTCAACCAAAGACCGCGAGCGCACAATTCTCGGTATTCTCCTGCAGAATCAAATATGAGTAAATTAATTACAGCATCTTCGCAATAGCTGCTCGAGCTACCCCGTAGTCAACACTTAATTGCTGACTTCCTACGACTATTGTCCGAGGGAAGCGGGCACGCAAGGCCGGTCAATTATGCATGAATTTGGGGCATCGGATATTGGGCGGGCTTGACTTTGAGAGTATCGCGAAACGAAAGCTTCGAGAAACCTCACAGGTATCCATATTCTTGTTGACGCGATAGTGCTTGTGAATAAAGTCGTGCGATACCAATGGAACGGCAGTCGACCGTGCGTTCGAAGCAATGGAGTCGAATAGGGGTCAGAGAAGTCATGCTTTTCTACTCATCATATCAGTACAACGAAGAGGTAGCAAACGACATCCACGAAGGATGGGGAGGGAAAAATTGGGCTTTGGACCGCAGGGACACGCGCACCCCGTGTCCGCGAGAACCAGACGTAGGGATTGTCGATTTTAGATCCTCTGAGTCGTGGAATGGAACGGGCGTAATAGCGTGTAACGCCGTAAACGTAGAAGAATGGTGTAGGATAGACATAAAATCGCCAGGTCACTAAATGGCTCACACCACTCGTGACCAAAGACCAGAGTATAACTTAGCTTCTGCATGAGCACCGACCGCGTGGGACCAAGGGAGACTGTAGGGTAAGTGGGGCTGGATCGATCCCGCCTGGGCACGAGTGGGCTATGGTCAGCGTTCCGTTCTCAAGTCCTCGTCACGGAAACATACGTACCCAAGCATCAGCGCACGCTTGACAGACAATGCCTTGGACTCGACTAGAAAGGCACAGAGCTGCGTCAGAAATGGCGCGAGACACGGGCAGGGAGCTTTCCGAACCAGTGGTAACTGTTAACCCCGCTCCGAAAACCTCGCACAAGATCGCCCGTGAAAGAACAACCTTGAAGGACTGACCGACCGCGCCTCAACTCTCTCCAGGCCTGGGGCACAAGAGAGCGAATGGGGCGATCGTAGGCCCAGAGGCTACATCCGTCAGGCCCACAGTCTCGTGATAGAGGAGGGGACTGGAATGCACATCCCCGTCATCAGTACAGGAGCCACACGGAGCAGCAATACATCGGTTCGAACGCTAACCTTATTCGCCTCGTAGAGTTTGCCATGATACTCTTTTCTGATCTTTTGGTAGACCGACGAGGAGAGGGCATCGGATTCCGAGGCGATGGTGGATGAATGGACTTGTGATGTATTTGTGCACCGCGAGAAGACGAGATCATGACCACATAGGCTAAGGCTAGATGGGGACCCTGAGCCTGGCTGCCGTCTACGCTGCAGTCTGAACCGCTTGGATGCAGAATACCGATGCAGACCTCGCCATCGCTCCGCGGGATTCCTCACTACTCGCTTCGAGTGGGAATGTATCTTCCGGAAAAAACGTCGGATGGCTGTTGAGGATGAAATCAGGCATGGACTGAGTGACTAGAAGGGGTGGCTGGTGAAGGTTGGAATTTACTGTAAAGCGAACCTCTCGCCGGGAACCGCGGAACTCACGGTTCCGTCATGTGGCAAACCAGGCAAGTGGCGCAACTGTGCAAAGACAATCACCACCGACCACTTGTTTGCTGTCCATTTGAGCGCTGCTCTTTTGATGCTGTTAATCTCCTACGTGTGCAGCTTGTCTGAGTCCCGGTGTCAGAGTGAGAGCTGTCTGAATTGGGACGCAGATGGTGACATACTTCATCTGCGCTGGGAAAGAATTGAAGGCGTCCCGTGCATACCAGACACTGTGAGGTCTGCGCAGACGGAGACATACCTCATCTGCGCATACCAGACACTGTGAGGTCTGCGCAGATGGGGACATACTTTATCTGCGCAGACGCAGACATCCTTCATCTGTGCTGGGAAAGAATACTCGTACTGGGGTATGTGATTGTACATCCGAGTACATGCACATCCTAGGCTAATGCTACCTCTCACCCATGAATAACATATTCAGTGAAAAAACCCATTTCCACCCTCCATTCCTCTATCGCAGAGTCTGTCTTGTACTTTTCTAATATGCGTAGGCTAACTCGCTTGCGACTAACACGACCCAATACTGATCTTTTGTATGACACCCCAGGTGGGGTCAACCGCAGTCGGAAAAGAAAACGCACCTTTGATGCGGTTGGCCCAACGCCCGACGAACACCCGCACAAACAAAGCAGCGACTCCTCAAAGCCTGGATCCGCTAAAAGGCTACGTTTTAGTGAGGAACGCCTGAAGATGCAGCATCTCAATCTTGGGATGCTTCTACGGTTCAAGACTTCATAATCCAGACAAGGGGGTTCTGGCCTCTCTCATATGCCGCTCCAACTACAAGGCGATAGCATCGGCTAATGGTGTGACGATGAAAACTCGGTCCTTTGGGGATTACTTCTTCTCGCCAGAATATGTGTTCCCGTCCATCGAAGCAGCCGCCAGTCTGTCAAGGGAACATCTGAATAAGGCATCCATACCGACGCTGTGCTTGAATTCACTTCATGGGACTATCTAACCGTGACAACCAAGGCATTACCGGATGTCTCGGACGATTCCGGGCACATTTCGCCACTTGTCAAAGTCTCACAACCGGGGTCTCAGAGCATTGTTCTGATCCAGAACGGAGTCGGAATCGAGGAGCCGTATCGAAAGCGCTATGGTGATGGCGTTGTCATACTGAGTGCAGTCACGGTTGTCAGTGCGGAGCAAATCGAAAGTGGGGTGATCAAACAGAATAGGTGGACGCGGGTCAGCAGTAAGTTGAACTGTGCAACTATCCCCTCCACTTTCGTCTCATCTTTTCAATCATTAGTTGGGCCTTATACTGATGGAAATGGGCATGGCTAGGATAGACGGCCGGCGAGCGTAGACGGAACGAAGAAAACGATGGAATTCTTCCAACTGCTCAAAGACGGTGGAATCAAAGATGCTGAAGAGCATGACGAAAGAGACTTACAAGCTGTTAGATGGCACAAGATAACTGTACGATCGTCCGCTTACCCGTCGTGAATATTTTGCTTAGCCGAAATCCCTGTCAGATCAACGCTGCGATGGACCCTTCTGCGGTCCTTTCAAATGGAGCTCCCAACGCTACAATGGTGAAGGAACCCGAACTCAGAGAGCATCTTAGAGGCTGCATGCTTGAAGTTTTCAAAGGGGCAGAAGCGGTGCTGGGCATCCAACCTTTCCCACCTCCGAAAACGGACAAGCTAAAGCTCGCGACTGCGGATGCCATTTTAACCTCAACCGAGAGGAACGAAGGAGGTCGTCCAAGCATGCTAGGTGACTGGGAGAGAGGTGCGGCCATGGAACTCGAGGTGCGCAGTATCATATAGGACGCCAGCCAGTTTAGACTGGGAATTGAGCTCTTCTCATGGCGAATATAGGTTACTGTACCATTTCGGCCATAGGCTCGCGGGGGTCCGAGCGTGACCATTTCAACCGTAGGCTCGCTGGCTCGCGAGGTAGTGGGACGCGTGACCGAGCCCCGTTTTAGGCTCGTATTAAGGGTTCTAGGGCGCGAAGCGCCCGAAAATTGCTTAATTTGGTAATTCCAACTTTTGGGAGCCGTGCGTGAGAAGTAGGCTTGGATGGGAGGCGTGACGCGTGACCAAATAACCGATTACAGTAGGCTCGGCTCGGAGGCCAGCGTGATGGCGTGACGAGCCTATGGTCGAAATGGTACAGTACGGTAGTTATGATCTCGCATGTTCGATTAGGCGGTTGTAGCCGTCTCGTCCCTCACAGCACACGACAAGTGCTGGAAGAGATCGTTCTCATTACAGTTCAGTCCATTTTACGCGTTTGCAAAAGTTCACAACCATAATGAACTATGTGGAGCATCTCACCCTCTCTGCCTTGTTGGTGGAAGAGCGTCGGGGCACAAATAACGGAATGAACTGTCATCTTTATTGGGGCAAAACGTCATATTGTACTTGATTAATAGAGCAGCGTGTTGGTAAGCAACATCCACGAAGGATGAAAGAGAAAAATTGGACTCCAGGCCGTGGTCCGAAGATACCAGGTCTGCAAGGGAGCCTAAACAAAATAAGAGGAAAACCACTTACCTTCAAGAAGTGGCGAAAGCTTCAATTATTACGGACGAACTTAATCGCCAAGCGGAAAGTAGCACAAGACGAGTAAGGGCGCGAACAGAAGGCCGATGGAGGGTGGAGCGGAGAAATCGCCAGTTAGTGATGAGCCAGAACAATACAACAGCGGCCACATTATAGGACTTAGCTTTTATATGAGCTTGAACGTCGCAATAAAGAGGGAGATTGTGGGGCAGTGGGGCTGGATAGATCCCACCTAACAGCCACCAGCAACGCACCAATCAGCACCGGACTGACAACTCAGCTCAGTCCATGAAACATCACTTACCCGATCATCAATGCACGCTTGACATATGATGACCTGGGCTCGACTAGTGACGGGTTATCAGGGCTACGCACGGGCAAACGTCGAAGTCTCGTAACGTACCATTGCAAAATGTTAACCCCGCCCCACGAACCTCGCGCAAGGTTACTCCCAGAAGAGCAGCCTTGCAGGGCGGACTGACCACGCTTCGGCTCCCCCGGCATACAGCACAAAGAGAGCCCACTGGGGGTGGTCGGAGGCCCGGAGGTTACAGCCATGACAAGGCCCACAATCTCAAAACTGGAACTGATCCTGAAGAAAGGTACCTAATCAGCTTTGCATTCAAATACGTATTTTGACTTGTGGCTTTCCATGGACTTACCCCATCTGTTCCCCAAGTCGTGTAGAGAAGTCCTCCTACGGCTCTGCGGTGGTCGAGAACCACGCGGCTCTGAGAGGTCAAGAGTGGACTGAACAGCTGAGAGTCAGTGAGTACGCGAGCTTTGAGAGGATTTAACTAAGAACAACCGACAGAGGAGGATATTCTTTTGAACTGGAAGTCGACGGCGAATCGGTCCAAATCGACACCATCATCCAACTCGATAGTCTACGATCGAAGCGAGTTCAAAAGTTGACCGAGAGAAAGACCTTGTCAAGTCTCAGAGCTCCCATAACATGTCTTGACGGAATGTGGTCCTGGTGATAGTCATTTCGGTTCACCTCAGGGTGACGGCGGTTTTTCGGTCGAGGTTGTAGGTTGACGTCGCTTCGGCTAGCGCTTCTTTGTCACGGATGACCGAGGAGTTCGTAACTGGATAGTACAGTGGGTAGGCCACTATGGAATTGCTGGTGACTGAGGAACAAGAGGGTTGTGGTGGGTGTTGCAAGACAGACTTGGCGTCCGAACCCACCACGGCGAACTCACGGTTCCGCCGCTTTGGTTTCGACTCCGCTCAACCGAACTCTGCATTTTCCTGCAGAATCAAACATGAGTAAGCTCATCACAGTCTGCAACAGCTCGAGGTCGCGCTGACCCATGTTCAACACTGTAGGTGGTGCCAAATCCCCCAGAAAGAGAAAACGTGCGTCCAGAAACCTCGCCGATGGCGCAACATCCAATCATCCGCATGAACAACGTAACGACTCGTCAAAGCCTGGGTCCACTAAAAGACGACATTTGAGGAAGGAAGGCGCAAAGACCAGGAACCTCAGTCTCGATAGATTCTTGTCGATGCCTGAAGCCTGCGTTGCAAGAGTACGAAGCCTGGATGCGGAAGGCGACACCGAAGGCTAATCGTTCGCACTGCTTTAGATGTGTTACTACCTGAATCCCCTGGATCTTCTATCGTTATCTAGAGCCTGCAAGTCGCTTCGGTCCGTGTTTATGAGCAATACATCACAGCCATTTTGGGAGCAGTCCTGCGCGAAGCTGAGGTTGCCGGTCTGGCCACGCATATCATATCCTCGAGCGATAGCTTTCATATTCGAGGACTTCTGTGAGGTACGTGATTGAGTCTTTGCGAGCTTTGGGATGGCTTTGATGTGGTGCGCACAGGAAAGGGGATGTGAAGCGGAGCCTGCGTTTAGATGCTTTTTCACCTGCCGAAAGTATTGTCATTCTTGTGCAAAGTTGAAGTGCGTACTCGACAGGTACATGGGACTCCGTTTGCATCCTATCTGATCTTTGTTTCTTCTAGTCTCCTTGATTCGAACGAAATACGCGGCTTGTGGCCCGGGCTACCTGCGGACCTTCTCGGTCAATTGACGTGGACGTCCCAACGTGATATGCTTTGTTATTTCGATCGCCAGACTTTTGCTTATCCGCACCTATCGTACTAAAGGATCGGGATCTACCTCTTCCGACACGGAGAAGGGTCAATTTTACCTCAAGAGCGATATCATCAAACTTCAGGAACGGGTCCAAGCAATGGCGCACGAGCCGCCTTCCGCCCTGAACGCGTTGCAGAGAGAGCTGACTCGCGCTGATAAAGAACGGAAGAAAGTCGGTAGAGAGGTCTATAATAAGTTTCCACGGGTTGACTACAATCACCCCATAGGCCGCGTTCGATATTCAGGTCTGGCAGAACAAAACGCTGATCCGGCGCGATACACAATTCTCAGCGAGATGGAGCAAGTATGCCATTCATTTGACTACGTGCTGCTGGCTAGCTACTGATCTGGCTTTTAGGATTCAGGCAGCTCTACGGTCTCGCTGGGGATGGAATCCAGTTCCTTACGAGCAGCTTCCGACTCGCCTTAAGGACATCGTTGATTACCTCATCGACGTCCCCTGTTTGACAAAGCAAGGCGAGATAACTCTCTCTCCACTGTCGTTCTTTATCATCTCACGATTCACTGAATACAGTCTGGAAGGAAGCACGTGGAGACTTGACGTGGACCATCAAGAATAGGCCTCCGAAGGAAGAGCGACACCCGCGTCCGTTTGCTTTGCCAAAGTCCTCCCAACCAAGCAACTCGTCCACGATCGGCGACCATAACGCCTCCTCTGATACCAAGCTCACCGGAATTAGATCCTAATCGATTGACGCTATCCTTCTGTCGCAAGTTGTGACCATCTTGTCTTTACTTTTTGATGACGTGTAACAGACAAATCTCCACTCGTACAGTGATCCGAGGTCTATATTCCTTCCTGGTGATTGTACATTCACGGAACAAACTGCATAGGCACAAAGCGCTCGCCGAACGTGACAATTCTCTACTTCTGGTGAATGTTGTCGAATAGGTCATCCATGACCATCTCATCGATCTCCATACACTCCTCCGGATCGGTCACGAGGACATTCTTTAGAAAATGGATGACTGTTAAAGAACGGCGAGTACACGCCAAGCATCAGAAGCGGCTCATGCGAATGCGACGAGATGGCGCGACGCCTTACATTTGTTTTCAATCCGTTCCTCTACCAGATGAAGCAAAGCGTCTTGCCGCCTTATGCATATGGTCTCGCAGCTTTCGAAACACGTGCAATATTGACCTTGTCTTCGAGGCTCGATTGGCCAGCCGAACTCGGTCAGTCTGAAATACAACAGGATATGAGCTACCAAGATCAAAGAGCCATGAAAATCTCTTTACATGTAATAAAGGACTCTTCCGGTCCCATAAACATCGACCAAGCGGTCGTCATCGTGCAGCATGAACGAGTGTGGAGCTGCCCAGTCTTCGTTCCCTACATACCACTTCAAATAGAGCATCAGAGTCCCGAAGACGCATAGAAAGCAGGAGAGACTGACTCCTTTTTGGACAGGGTCGCCTCTCAGTCTTGCCAGGCTGAAATCGGCAATCTTGAGCTTTGGCTGCCCATCGGTGTCGCAGACAACCATGATACTATCCGGATTGACGTTTCTATGGGCAATGTCGTGTCTGTGAATGTACTAAAGTGATATAATGCCGAGGCTCGTCACTCATTTGCAAGAGAGAGAGAGAAAGAGGAAGACAGTGAGGTTTGTTACGTACATGGATGCCGAGAACAATCTGATAGATTAACGAGTTGGCATTCTTCTGAAGCCACGGCTTGTTCGGACCTCGCTCGCGGGTGATCCAATTGCTCAAGGTTATATCGGCGTGTTCAAATATCAAGCCTGAGGAGCACGGTTTTAGCGTACCTGACCGTGATTCCGCAGTGCTTAGACGAGCGCGACGGACTTACGATAGGCGTCAGAGACTGGTCTGTTGAAGTACTCGACCATCCCAAAAATCCTAGGATGAGAGCCAAGGATATCAGCGGCCCGGATCTCTTTGCGCGCGGTGTCTTCGTCCGCGGAATTAATGGTCTTGACTGTGAACACTTTCTCGTCGCAGATCCGTCGCGCTTTAGAGACTTTCGAGTTTGACTGGATACTTCCACGAATAACGCTTTGTTCCTCGTAGAAGGAGGAGAACTAAGATCAAGGTAGGTCTTTTAGACGCTGATCATGGAGATAGAAGGAGGAGTACTTGCTATGGGTCCGTAGTACGTAAACCACTCTTCACTTAAACCGAATCTGATTTTGCTCCCGGACGAAAGCAAAAGTGGCTTTTCCTTTAAATCAAAGAGTCTATCTGCGACTTGTATCTGTAGATCGACGACGGTCATTAGAGTGCAAGCTCAGGGTGCCAGCTTATTCAAGAAGTACACACCGTTGTCATCCGCCAGTCTGACGTTGGAACGGACGTCCAATTCGCCAAACGAACCTGGCGACCGACCCTTCCTCGGTCCTCGTCATGATATTCTAGATGAACTCCACAGTGATTCGCGCCTGGATACATGGTGAGCCTCCACGAAGATTGTCGGCAGAGTATTAAGCACTGACCCACTGCAAGTCCATCGATTACAACGTTGCACTCCTTATGACTGCCCACTGTTAGAATATCTAGCTGGGAGCTGACTTCTCGCATGTTTAGATTGATTATCTTTCCGCTGGATTGAGATTGGAGGTGCCCAAATGCGATGTTGGCTAGTTTGGCTGCTGGTTTCGTGATGTTGCTCTGCCCCTCAAGGGCGGCGGTACCACGAAGAGAGCTTTCTTGGGAAGAAATATCATCGCTCCCCTCTACTTTTGACTCCTCCGTCTCGCTTGACTCCGCGATTTGAGCTTGCTGGACTGCAAGCTCCTCCAGTTGCCGCCCTTGAGCTGCGGTCGAAGTGGATATCCCTGGCTGAAAGGGCTCTGATCTTGGACTAGAACGCGCGACACTCTCAGAGAGTACTCAAACATACGGTAATCATCTTACTTACTGTAGTTCACTCTTCTCTGAAGACGTTCGGATAACTGAAGCGTCAGGTTTCCCAACCCGCTTGCGGGTCTTTGCAGCACCCATGAAAGGGTTGTTGACATTTTTAAGACCGCGATTGGCCGGGTCGTGTAGATCTGGCATACTATAAAGTGAAGACTTTATGGCTGGAGAGTACCCAAGAGAACGGTGGATGACTGGCGTTTGAGTCTGGGCTAACCGCGTGGACGAGAGGAAGGAGCCAGTCACGCCAGGAATGGGAAAGCGAACTTGGATCGAACGGAACGAGCAAGTAAACACGTCCAACTAATACCTATCTACGCCATCGACGACATGAATGTGATGTTTAATCCTCTCTGATGAACACCTACCGTGCTGTTTCCGTCCAGAAAACGCAGAGCTCAATCCTTTTGTGAACTAGGCAGAGAGACGCCCACTGCCCGGTTAGCGTTTGCGCTGCACCTTCGAAGCACCTGGGGCTTGTGAGGACCCTGACCCGTGACGTATCTGAAACTGAAACTGATCGCACCGTCTTTTCCGCCTCTGATCGTCAGGGTGGTCCTTCGTTTCGATTATTTTTTTATTCTACGTAACAGGTGCATGACTGCAGATCAATCACGCTGATATGATTTGAGGCGTTAAGAAAAGAAGGGCCAAAGAGGAAATATAGATGGAGGCAAAAACGAGAGAGGAGAGACGGGCAAAGGTGATGATTGGTGATTGGAGTTGATGATGGAGAATGCAAAGTGCACAGAAAATATATAGAAGACGCTTCCTTCAAGATTAATTAGAATAAAACGGACGATGAGCATGAGGCTGTGGATGCGAATCTGAATAGAAAGGGGATGCGAAGGGAGAGGAAGGGATCATTTTGAGAAGCGAATTCGTAAAGGTCCATGATGATAGGAAAGTTCACAGCAAGCTCGATCCAACCTCTTCTCCAAGTAGACACAAACGGCCGATCAACGCTGCATGAACTCGGGCTTCAGATGGACCCAGATGTTGCGCGCGCTCGGCTTCGAAGTCGTGACAAATCGGGAGTCCTTGAGGAACTTGTTCACGACTTCACGACTATCGATGTTCTTGCTGGTCTGATAGTGCTTGCGAATGGCGTCCGTCGGCATTTCACCTCCGTTCGCTCGAAGGAGGTTGAGGAGGTCGTCG
>WSUD01000815.1:0-11136 GCA_019633495.1 Tulasnella sp. 427 | reverse complement strand
TGGCCATTGTCGCTTCTTTCACAATGTCCAAAGCATGGTCGGCAGCACGTCACTCGATCCAGAACCTTTCAGGTGTAATTCAATTCTATACTACTTAATTGTCATCCAGACTCCCTCTAAGATACTACGCCTTCGGTATGAACGTGATGACACCATATCTGAGACATACGGCCATCAGTCGACTGGGGATTACACCGCTTACGACTGCTCGCAGAAATCAGCTCACCTCCCACTTGTTCTCCACCCCTTCGTATCAGGGTCACTATCCATCTTTTCCACGAGCTCCTTTGGCAGTCCCGCTATGACGTCCGCTTTGTTAGTCCGCAGAGAAAGTATCGGGAGCTTCCCGGCCAGAGGACCTGGAGACGAGAAGTCAATGAACGTTGTAACGAAACACCATGTACCACTCGATCATCTCACCCATTGCCTCTTCAAATGTCGCACCCGCTGGCCATTGCAAGTCGCCCGTGAGTCTAATGGATAGAGAGCAGGCGGTCAGCTCCATGGATTCATGTCGACAGTGCGGTATCAGATTCCCACTCACTTGCGGTAGCTGAACGACGGAAGATAACCAAGCATAGTCGAATAAGTTTAGCAATCGTACTCCACAGCTCCCAACTCGCCCACTCACTTCAAATCACCCTAGAAATGCCAAAGAACATCAGCGTCGCGTCATAACAGATGCAATACTGAAGCCTCTGGCACCTTAAAAATGACCAACCCACTCCCTTCCAAGCCCGCCATCCCATCAACCTCCACCAGTTCCCTATAGCTCCCGAACCTCGTCCAGAACTCCATCCCGCCCTCCCGCTTCCTCCCTTCCGACGCCCCCCCGCTCAACCCACCCGCTAAACCGGGCGCACCGTTGACGCGGAACGTCCCGCTCTCGAAGTACTTGAGCCACCGGTAGTGCAGCTTGTGCAGGGCCGAGAGGTGAGCTGGGGACGGTGGAGGTGTCGTGAAGTAGTCGGTTGAGGCTGGATCAGATATCGCGGAGAACAGGGCGCGGACGTCTGGTGGGGTGACGTCCGAGACGAACCACGGGATGTCTTTGGGGCTAGAAGGACTGTGAGACCGTTGTCCGCGAGAAGAAAATAGGCGGTGGAGGGCTTACTGGAAGACGACCGATTTGATGAACGGAGTGTGCGTGACGAGGAAGTCGGCGAGAATAAGGTCCGTAAAGTACTAAGTAGAGGGATGTGAGAGGAATCCAAACGTCAGTCCCATTGAACGCCCGAATAATGCCCCAAGTCCCACCTCAAAACCAGCTGCGAAGTCAACAGTGATCAGCAGTACGTCGAGGCACAGTGGAACTACGCTCTTCAATGACTTACAGTTGTCTAGAACGATATCCAGCCGGGCGTCGCTCAGGGTCTTCAAGTGCCTCCAGGCGTTGTCGATGTCGTCGCGAAGGATGAACTTGCGAGAGGCCGCTTGGGCTTCCTTCCCGACCGTTTGAAGTTTCTCTGCCGATGAGTAAGTATAAATCAGCGGATTTCAGAGTTGGGAGCCGGTCATCGCACCGATATCGCCCGATGAGAGAGTCGTGAGGAGAGAGAGGTCCGTCGCGTTACCCCTAGGGTTCATTATGCGCATATCAGGCATTATTCGGATCGCGAATAGAGCTCCGAAAACTCACCAGAAGCACATTTGGATCATTTCGTCGAACAGAACTTCAAGCCTCGCCACGTCCTTCTCGAGCGACCCTTTCTCGGCTTCCCCGTCGATTTCGCTCATAGTAAGCGCTAGCTCTGCGAGGAAGAAAAGCATAGTCAGACGAAGCGTGAGGCGCGTGGGTATATGGGGTCTTTACGGTAGACAGCAGCTCCGCTTCCTTTGAACGTATCCTCCTTCAGGGAGAAGAAAGGATCGAACTGCGTCCAGTGTTCGGTCAGCGAGAACCACGTGCGGATGAAGCGATACCTTAGAAATGGAGGTCAGCGGTCCATATCTCGAAGAGTAATCCCTGAAGCGCTTACAGATAGCATCTTCAATAGAGGTGACCAGTTCAGTAGGAGCGTTTCCCGGTTGTAACCCACGCCCTGACTCACTCAGCATAAAGCCAGGGAGCAGTGAACCAAGTGCCCCTTCCATCCGCAGACAGCCTTTCCAGCTCAGTGTTGTAAAGCTCGATGTGGGGTCCGCCATCGTCAGGAACCGGGCTAAATACATGGGTGCCGACGTCATCAGCCAAATTGCCTCAGGATCGGCCCTCCGAAAAGCCGAAAACGGGCGAAGGACTCAACGTCAAAGCCTTGTCTCTCCCCATCTCGTACTTGAGCTTACTAGCCTTCTCGATGATCCCTTTGCCTTCTTCGATCTTCTTCTTGACTAGCTCGTCGGTTGCGGACGTGGTGGAGCTAACGCTGAGATCGTGCACGGCTTGGTGCACGCAGTCTAGAAGGTTGGTGATGATGACCTAGGAATGCATAACAGTTTCAACTCTTGAATAAGAGCTATAATTGGGTGGATGCCTACCGGCCATCTTTTCACTACGGTCGTATAGCTAAGGCAAATCAGCCCAACGCATCCTAATCGAAGTCACCCAGTCCCACTTACGAAAAACTGAGAATGCAGAGACCCAAAGTGAGTAATGTGTACCTAGCTTTTAGCGTTATCGTACCTCTCTTTGAAGGTCGGATCGTATGGGGGAGGAAGGGTGGTCATTGGGAGTGATGGGATCCGTGAGATCTCCGTCCTCGGCTTTCTGGACTTGTCCGTGGACGGCTTTGTCCAAAAGAACTGCGCCTCTAACACTCAGCCAGCATCGCATTGTATAGTATGCACCTAAACCTTTCATCTCCTTGGCTGTTCAAGATTGAAGACATGGTCACTCTCATCTTTGCTTAAACCGAGGTGTGCTATTGCTGGACCTCTCATCCTCCTAGACTCTTTGCGAGGCCGGTGTGTCCTCATTTGTCTCAGCTTAGACTCGAAGGAGTGGAACTGGTAAGTGCAGTGAAGCTACCAATCAGTAGTAGCTACCTATTCGTCATTTAGAGTCCGTCGTGCCGCAACGGATCATTCAGTGGGCAGGACAAACTCTCCAAAACCGCTTCCTACCACTGCCAAGAGTATCCGATCTTCTGAAAATTCTATGCCGCTTTGATTGTCCATGATCTCATTTGCCTTGAGCTTTTCAGCCTGTTCGATACACAGGAAAGAGGTCTCCACTGGTCACGCTTAAGCAAGGAGCAACGAAGGCCGAATTGGAAGTTTAATCATCGGTCCAAAAAAGCATTGCACTCCCAGTTTCTCTGAACCGACGCCCGATATCAACCTTTCAGCCTCCCAGTCACCGCATAGCCCGCTCCATTTCCCGCACTTCAAGTTTAAGCATGAGGTTCCCCCGCTTACCTCCAAAGCTCTGAACGACTATTATCACCAATTCAAGCCCCGACAAGTGCGAAGGACTGGCTCAGTGCCGCTTTGCAGAGCGTAGGAGCACCTTTATCTGTAACGACCATGTGCCTTGTACTTCCAGTTCCAATTTCATCCGCGAAGTGGCTTCTCACCAAAATTGGGACTCGGACATGCATTTCTTTGGAAGACTTTTTCTGATGATGCTAAACAGTGCAACGCTCCGGACCAGTGAGTCTGTGAAACCTTGCACGTCTGCCTGTGATGGCTAAATAGACCCTAACTGTGCGGGCTACCCGGCGTTCAGCATGAGGCGAGTATGTCAATTTCGGGCTCAAACCACCTCTTAAGTATAATCCTCTTTACCAATTTAACAGCGCATGGCATCCCCTCTTAGCACAGCTGTTATGCCGCTTTTCCTCTACCTAAGAAATATATAAGGTCAGTCTAGAAAGCCTCTCCTTCCACATCTTCAACAAGCATTACTACCTCAACGCTCATCACCGTCTACTAGTAACTCTCAACCCAATATGCGTTTTTCAGTCGTCACCTTCCTCGCTCTCGCCGCAGTCGCCATCAGTGCCACACCCGTTCCGGGCGACGCTGTAAGTGTGATTTGAAACCACCTTCAGGCGACCCCTCTGCTAAGCTTGTCCACGTCCCAGAGTGTTCGCTCTCCCTCCAACCAGGAGAAGGCAAAGCGATGTGGATTGGGCCTTCGTCTCTGTCCCTGGTAGTGCGTGCGTTGTGCGAGAAGCGTCTCTGTTTTCCACCCAAACTAATGTATACTTTCAGAACCAAGGGGCACGATCAGAAGCTCGGTAGCTAGAATCTTCTTTCTGGCTAAGATGCCATAGCGCTATCAGTAAACTTGAATACATTCTAGTGCCTACGTCGTTGCTATCGAGACAATTGTGCCTGTGCCCACAGCATGCCAACTCGTTGAGCCACGGAGTTGTATGTTGTTTCTCTAGTCATGAAACTGCATCCATGGTAGGGGCAAGAGCCTTCATACTATCTGTCGAAGCATCGTCTTGGACCAGCGGCTAATTTCGGTTCGTCGTTCTGTGTCCTTGAAGTCCATCCCGAAACACGCATCTGAGACTGGAGGCGCCCTCCCGTTGAACCTGGCGCAAGTTATATGCCCGTTTGCCCCTGTCTTTCCTTGCGCGCAGCCTTTCACATTCTAAAGGAATGTCATGCACAAAGCTATGTAGATGCCATTTATACTGAGGTGGAATCCTGTGACTGGGTGCTCCATTCTCCCCGAACCAACGTTTTATCCTCGCCATCATCATAGATTTTCCAGGATATTTAAGGCCACATCATAAAGGTACGTAGCGGAGCCTCTGACATCTTAAACACAATCCGCCTCCTTCAAAGTCCGCCATCCCATGAACCTCCATCGGCCCCTTATACCCGTTCAAAACTCCATCCAGCCCTCCCTCTTCCTCACTCCCACCGCACCTCAGCTGAACCTACCGTCTAAGCTCAGAGTAGCGTTGACGCTTAAAGTCTCACTTCCGACCTACTTAAGCCAACGACAATGCAGCTTTTACAGAGCAGAGAAGAACTTGGATTAGAGGGGACTTGGCTCGTTACCGACGTGAAGAAGTTAGAGGGCTTGTTGAACAAATTCAAACCCCGAGGACGCGGGTAAGCAGTGTGTGCTAACGAGGAACTCTGTGAGGCTGTAGCTTGTAACCTGAGAGTACTTACGAGGATGTTTCACAAGGCGAACCTCGTTGAAAGCGGTCAATGGGACTAACGGAGGCTCATATTCTTCTGTGGTCCACTAAGCTCCGCATTGCAATGTGGAAAAGAAATAACGTATTTAGATTGGAGGGTTGCAAGTGGTCGAGTGATGAGATACATAAGATGAGACCAAGAAGCTCTCAGGCACTACCGATCGCAGCTTTGAATTCCTAACGCGGTGGAATGAATACAGTGAGCTGACCATCTATCTGATGGGCTCCGTATGGCGTGATCTATTAACGCCGAGGACGTCCGGACGAGAGATTCCGCGGTCCCGCGTGATAGAAGCGCGATCACGCACTCGCATCGTCAAAGACGGACATATTTAAACTACCTCACTCACTTTCTCTTTATCGTGCAGGCAATCCTCAGCATCTCTCTCCGGATCCTTAGCGTAAATCCAATGGCTCTGCAACCTTCTCTGTCCCCGTTTGTTGTTGGCCCTTACCCTGCACCGCACACCCTGGAATTCTACTATGACATCGTCTGCCCATTCTCCAAGAAATCCTATGCCAACCTCCGCAACGTTCTTCAGCCTGGATTCGTCGACGGGAAGTACAATGGCAAGTTCAAGATCATTCTCAGGCTTCAACCTCAGCCTTGGTCCGTCGTCACACTCGTCTCCTGCCAACCGAATCTAGACTGAGGGAGGTTTGGTGTCGCTACCGAATAGGCATGTCGCGAGCCACTTTTGTCATGAGGCAGTTCTAGCTGTTGCTCGAGTTGCCCCCGAGAAGCTTTTGGACTATTTGGATGCTGTGAGCGGGATTGCAAATGCCGAAAATATGCGGACACTCAGCTCGAACATATATGTCCACTAGCTCTACGCGGTCAACGAGACATTCTACGACATCCCCGCTTCCACACTCACCCCGATTCAAATCCGGGAGAATTTGGCGTCTGTGGCCGAACCTGTCATTGGTTCGGAGAAGGTCGCTGCGGTCAAAGATGTAAGGAAGTTCGGTATCAGTTGAACGAAGTAGCGTGCTTCATGCGACCACTGTAGCTCCTTCTACACAAAAGCACTCCCAATGGCGGTGTCGCTGTGACCGAAGACCTGAAATACTTCAGTAAGTCCATGAGACTAGAACAATGACGTCATCAGTCTAACCTTCTATTTCTGACAGTCAAAATCAGTCGTCAAAACAGCATCCACGCTTCTCCGACTGTTCTCTGGGACGGACTGGTTCAAGCTCAAGTGTCTTGTGAGTCGGACTCTGCGTCTCCATGGCGGTCATTTGTGCTCAATCTAGTAACCCATTGCAGCGTCGTGGGGCGAGAAGGAATGGTCCGATTTCTTCAACGAGAAAGTTCAAGCTTAGTGTGAAACGCAAAAGAAAATAATAAAATGTATAGCAGTCGTGGAAATGCATATTGACGCGAGTCGCGATAGGTGGGCGTTGCGCGGTTAAAGCTAGACAAAGCCCGGGATATGATCGGTCAGAAGACGAAATCAAGTTGCATGCCAAGTCATCATTGCCTTCATCGAACCTCCATCCCTCCCCACTCGAGCACCCGGAAGAGACTTGCATCTCTCTGTCGAATTTCGTCGATACCGACAACTCCTTTCCAAAACTGAACACCCATCGACGACCGTTCGCGGGCCTCCTGCCAATGCGCCGACTGGTCAGCCGGAACTCCTTCGAATAGCATAAAGACTCGAGTGATGACGTCGGGCTGCGGAGATATGCTGAGTGGTGCTGATGCCTCAAAGTCAGCCTGTGGTACAAAGCGAAGTGCGATGTGCTCGTGTTTGAGGAAGGAAGGTAGCCAATATCTGCGAAAGAGCATCAGCATAAGCCGTGATACAGTATGAAACAGCATGGCGGCCTTGATTACACACGTAATGAATGACGTCCTTGCCTCGGTGTGCAAGCCGAGGGCTCGGAGAACCCTTTGGAGGTATGACGGGATGTCTCGCAGGGACATCAGAACCGAATCCTGAGGAGTGCATCGGCTCGAAGCGGGAAAAAAGCTAGTTCGAGCGGGCAACGCCGCTGTTTGAGTAGTTGTGAGAGGAGACGCGGGACGAGAGGCTGGCGGAGAGTCGGGGGGATTGCCACCCGCTTCGGTTCTTATAGATTGATAATAGTTGAGACAAGCCACGCAAATAAGTGAGGAAGACTCACTCTGCTTCCCAGAATATGTATGCAAATTCTTCGGAGCTTCCGTTCATCGTCATCATCCCGCTTGGGTGCGCGACGACATTCCATTCAGCAGTGTATGCCGATCTACCCTCCTTGAACGAGCCCTTGACTGGCTGAGGATACACTGCAGACAGCTTCCATTGAGGAACAAGGGAAAGCTGGACCTTTGCGGCGATGGGTGATGGTGGATACAGATAGATAACCGGTTTACCGCCCGTCTGCCTGGGAAACAAGTCCAAGACGTCGTCGTCTTCCAATCCGTAATGTCCTAGCGTAAATGAATCTTCGAGCCTTGTTCCATTATAGAGGAGGGAATGTTCTCTAAGACATATTCCTTTCTTCTCCCCCATCTTGGCCTTTAGATCGGCAACACTGTCAGAGGAAGCCACGACCATCCGGAACCTGGTCGTATTCACGGTCGGCTGGTTGATTATCAATGAGAGCGATTGGTCTTCGCGTCCTAAGTAAATGCTCGTAGCTGAAAGATTATATCATGTATGAAGCTTTTGCTTACTGAACGTGCGTTGCCCAGTGACTTCTGAATGCCGACCAGACGTTCGTCCCATCAATGAGGGTCGTGTTGGCGCTCTCGCCGTATCATTTGCGACCTCCACGACCTGGTCTGCCTCATCATCTTCCGCATCACCGGGTAATATATCAATGGTAAAGCTCTTGACTCCAGATGTAGCAATTTGCCAAGCCTCCGCTGATACTTCTACGACACCTTCCTCTTGGTGATTTGGGAGACGGGCGTGAATGGCGATTCTCCCTTCCGAGACGGCGCTCAAAGAAGCAAACGTCTTCTTCGCTAGCTTTATAGCATCCTGATCCCCACTCGTCAACTCCCCAGTCGGACAAGGAAACGGAGAAAACTCACCTTATGCGCCTTTGGCCGTACGAGCGCGACTTTTCTAGCTTTGTATGTGAAGAAAACGATGCCCGATTGGTCCGACGATCTCGTAGGAGGCATAATGAAGATACTGAAGTCTTGTATATGGGAGTACGAGCTGGAGGAGTGGATATGAGAGAACGAAACAGGTGGCCTTGGTTGAGGTTGGAATCGTGGTCGAACAAGGACCTCGCCAAGGCAAACGGAGGCAAACCGCAGTAAACTGTCCCTTAGACGAGGAGGCGCCAACCTGTCCTATAACTATTAGGTATATCGAGTATATAGTCATAGCTATGTCTCTAGCTCACTGTAATTATATGAATACAGCTCGAAGTGCCGATCCGCAACGTTGACGAGTCCGAACACATAACGGACCGAATTCGAAAGACTGCTCATGCAAATCGGTCACGCAGCCGCTTAGGGTACAAAGCAGCGTAGGTACGAGATTACTGACTAGGATGTGAAGATAGGAGCAGTATCTATTCGAAAGATCTCGCATCCTATCTTGAGATCCTCGTTACATTCAGTAATAACAGTAAACTACGACCAGACCCCGATTCGCGGTAGCGAGCCGCAACAGCTCGTTATATAGAGATAATACGCCAAACCAGCACCCAGCGCAGAGCAGAACAGCATGGCCGGGAGGCTAACGCGTAATTGAGTGGGAGTTGACGCCTTCTTGTGAGTTGACGCCTTCTTGGCTGGGATACAGGCAACAGTGGCGTACAAATGCTGATGGTGAATGCCTCGCTCCGTATGGTTATTTCTGTCAAGGAGCTCATCTCTGCAATAAAGGAAAGAGTTCCACAGCTATTATAAAATGTGTAGGATGGAATGGATGGATACGGCATTACCGGTGACCGCGTGTGTTTCCTCGGGATGTGGGGCCCCCCACTCGATGCCTCCCCTTGCACCGTACAGCCGTTGACATATGGCTATACCGTCTCCCACATGCGCACAAGTAGTGACGCTGGGTTTGACTGAGTTGAAATTTCTCTTTGTTAGTCAGAGCATGTGACCGAAGGTGATTTGAACATACACAGCCCGAGAGCGGACGCGTTCGGCTGGCCGGGGGAGGACCTATAGGAAACCGGACATCCGTAAGTCACAATGAAACGAGAAGCAAAATGGGTGTCGATACGTCCCAGTATCTCTCCATGCAGGAAGGAGCCAAAAACATTTGTATTCACTGTACTCATTTGCTTGAAAGGGTCGGAGGAACTTGGAAGGGAACAATGCAGTAGCTCCGGGAGGCAGATCGGAGGGGAGGGATATCTAAGGAAGAAAGCTTCGGGGCCTCATACGCGCATGTTATATATGGTGACGGCGAACTGCTGTAGGGGTGTTTCGCAGTGAAACTCATTTTGGGCGATTCCGGTCCGCATGCCAACTCTCACTGCAATGGGTTATCGGACGTAGTCTACTTCGAAGACAGTAGCCCGGTGTGCCTGGATCCAAATCTTTGACGCAATTACATCTGTACTAACGCGGAACAAATGAGAAAACGCGTCCGCCAGAGCTAAGGGTAAGGGTGAGAGCCGGGACCACTGATGAACCCGTTGACCGCAGTTGTTTGAAATCTGAAATCCAATCGCGAATCTCGGTACAGGGGTCGGTGGTACCTCGCGCCACGGGGGTTCCTTGCGCCATCCGTTCATTTCTTCCCCCATGCACCACGGCTCACTCTCGATTGTAGCTCATACTATTTTAATAACTTTTATAGTAGCTGTGGGCGTTTTGGCGGAGTTTCTGCTTGTGTGTCAGATGCTAGCGTCTAGATAGTGGGCAAAAATGGTTTTCTTGGAAGCCCAACAGCTCTTTGGCTCATTTCATTAGCTAGAATAATTTAAACTATTATCAGCATGTTTTATGAAGTTAATACTGGTGCTGTGAAATTTATACACCCTCTGGAGCACTTCAAAGTCCTAATTCAGATTGCATGGCAGGGGAGGAGCCCGCCCGGTCATGGTGCTCCTCCTAAATGCCTTTCTAAGACTTCTGGTATGTAGCATAGGGATTCATATAGCATGTATAGTAGTATAAGAGCTAAAAAAAATGCTTTGTTGGCGGAGCTAATAGCCTGGATCATGCACTTTCCTCCCTGTCACTGCAGGCCTCCAGCTGGGTCCGGCTCGGGCACGAGGGACACGAAAAGGCTGCTCTCAGCAGCCTAGAATAAGCAGTAGTAGACTTCGGAGTTGCTTAAGAGTGAGACAGAATGTCTAATGAGGGCTGCGTGTCGATGAGGCGCACCGATTGCGTCATGGACTGTTCTGGGGGTTTTGGCGCGAGGAACCGTATTTGGCGCAAAGCAACCCTTCCCACGGCGAGATGCCCAGACACATCAATTCTCGTGTAAATGGTGCAGCTTAGGGCTCTACGCGTAGATAATTAAGAGCAGGTTCAAAACCACTTCGATTTACGCTATTTGGGTATCAAATGCGATGGCGACGGCCGAAATTCGAATAGGTGGCGCAAGCAACCACCTACTCCTGTAAGGATGATGTGAGCGAGCCAAATTCGGATGGTTCCGACGACGGTCCGCGCGGCGTACTCCAGATTCCATCGGCGCGGCAAATCGGACGCTGTACTCTCGCCGTCGACTCGGTGTCGACCTTCCTGTAACATCCGCCGAATAAGTTTGACTAGTGACGATGGAGCTATGGCGCTGGGGAAATGCTGTTCGGTAATCCGCGTACATATGGGTAGAGTTTCCCAAGTCTCGAATCTCGATCGAACGTCAAACACTCCTTCCGCCCCTTTCACCCTTTTTTCCAGTTCGCCGCTCAACTTATTTCAAATAAATCATAGGATGGCGACTATTGCGAGACCCTTTAAGGGCAGCATACTCCGCATTATCCTTGTACTAAATCAGTTATGCTGTAGCTTTGCATACGCCGTCGAAGCCATTCTTCTGGTATGCTGACGGAAATGCCGAGGGGAACGACGATTTGGACTACTCGCAGACTCCCGAAGATCGTATTT
>WSUD01000813.1:0-11155 GCA_019633495.1 Tulasnella sp. 427 | reverse complement strand
TTGAAGACTGTGGTTCCTCAGGTTGCGTAGCGAACGAACGATGGCGGGAAATATTTGCGCCTAAGGAGATAGCAGCATTTCTACGATTGAGACTCTTGAGAGAGCGGATAGCTTGATTACGGACGGTTTGAAGCGACATTGCGGGCAGAGTAAGGTAGGTAGGTAGGTATAGAAATAAAGTCTTTCGGTGCTCCGTCCAAGACCGAATGGGTCGAACGTTACCATGGTTCATTAGGTCATCAAGCATCACGGACCACCGAGACTTGCCCAGAGGGCCAGCGAGGAAACAAATTGACCAGGGGTGATATAGTGCCGAGAAATCGAAAGAGTTGGCGCGACATGTTGTTTTCTTCATTAAGTGTTATTATATCGTGAAGTTATTATATTGTGAATGTACTCGGGATTAGCCGCGACCCACAATCCTCGAGCTCCAACGTCTGCATTCGAGCAATCAGCTTTTGATCAACATTGAGTCCAGGAGTTCACTAAACGTACCGCCAAGTCCCATTTCGCGTTTCTTAATGCGTAGGACTGGGCTTTCGATTTGACATGTATGATAGTCGTACCACCGACCAAATGGGTCGCCTCGTGAGCTATGAAGCCAAAGGTTTCGTAGTACCCTAGAGCACAACGTCGAAGTTCAGGTGCTGGTTTTAAAACCCACAGTTTAAACGCTCACCTTTATTGCTGACCCACCTTGGGACAATACTCCCATCCGCTCCGATGTCCCAGACCGTCGTCCTGGCAGCCCCATCCCAACGGTGCGACGGAAGTTTTGAGGTCAACATGCCGTCCGAAGTTCGTTCAAAGAGTGCAATAGCAGCCCGTGAGTGAGCGGACTCTTCCCACTGAATACCCAGCCATTTATCATGACCCTGAAGTACGCGACATGTCAGATCAACGACGGGATTTGGATAATGATGTGCATACCACAACGAAGAGGCGAGCAAGCTTAGTCCCGTCGGTACTAGGATGAACCGTCACGCGAAAGGCTTCGTCTTCGTCACAGGAAGCGTTCAAGAAGCCTTCCCAATAGGATGGTAGGCCGCGTTTTGCAGGACCAAGATAGCCGAGGCATTCACCGTGCTCATTAGAAACTCGGATCCTTTGCTCTTCCTTCTTTTCGGATTCGGCAGTCGTCAACATCGACATAGATGAGCTTGTACGGGCGTCAGCTGGTGTAGGAACCGAAGCGTTGGTTTCAAAGGTATTGCTATTTCAGGCAAGTTGGATATGTCTTCCCGTGAAGGAATTCAGATAACCGACTCTTCTTCGGATTCATCTGTTAGCCTCGGATAGCGCGACAAGATTGCGTTCTGCAAGAGTCTCCAGTTCTCCACTACGTCGGGGCTCTCCATATCCAATTTGGCAAACCAACGCAAGGCTTCCCCTCTAAAGCAGGTCGAAGCAAAATCGCATAGCCAGTCATTGTCGCGTTGCTTGCGTTCTTTGAAGGCCGACTTCTTGATCACTGCGATAAAGTTTTCAGCGGCGGCGGGCGGATCGCCGCCGTCCAGACCATAAAATTCGATCTCGTCTGAGAAATGAGAAAGGCACTTGATGAGTACACCGACAGCCAGTCATCTTTGCAGAAACTTTACCTTTCGAAGACATGATTGTTGTACAAAGAGACAGTCATAGTATCAAAAGTGCACTACTGGGACTTGGGCGTCAAAGTCGAGACATGCCGAGAAACGAACATAAAAACGTTGTGGCTGGGCTGGTGTCCGCATTGACAACCAGAGACGGTCGAAGTGGAGGTTTGCTGAGTCATTCGAACAGTTTGTTCCTCTTTGCGTATGGGGTCCCGCGCGAACACCATGAAGTCGCCGAACGTGGCGAACACCGACACGCTTTCACCACCACCACTCTGAACGAATGCCAGTAGGTATCGACTCATGGATCGCCGACGTGCCGCCAATAACTCGATGGTGGGGGCTCTCCGCATGTGCGATTAGTATCGCCGTGGTATGTCATTTGAGGTGGGATCGAAAACCAGTCTCATCATTGCTGACGTGACACGGGACCATAGCAATGCCATCTCGTAGCCCCGTTACAGCTGTACTTCAGCTACAAATCGGCGCTCGTGAACTTTCAGGTGCGCTCAATTCATGGGAGTCAGGTGGTCTCGTTCATTGTTAGCTGACCGGAAACCCGCGTGTTTGTGGAACAGCCCTGGCGAGCAGTCACCACGTTCCTGTACTTTGGTCCCCTCAATTTGGACTTCGTATTCCATCTGTTCTTCTTGTAAGTCATGTGAGTATACTGAATGAAAGCCGAACGTCTAACTCCATTCCATTTCTTTCATTTTAGCATGCGTTACTCGAGAATGCTGGAAGAGTCCTCTTTCGCTAACCGAAAGGCAGACTTCCTTTGGCTTCTCATTTTGTCCTCAGCGATGCTCCTCATTATATCTCCACTGGTCACCCTCCCCTTCCTGTCAGCGCCCCTTGCATTCGTGCCCATCTACCTTTGGAGTCGATCTCACCCGGCCACGCAACTCTCCCTCTTTGGCCTCATCAACATCACGGCACCATATCTGCCGCTAGCTCTCGTTGGGTTCAGCTACCTCATCAACGGAAGCTATTCAGCGGCAGCTGGTGACCTTGTCGGATGCGTTGTTGGCCACGTGGCTTGGTTCCTTCACGACGTGTGGCCTCGGGAGGCAATGGGAGGTCGTACATGGGCTTCTAGAGCCCCAGACACTTTGTAAGTGAATTCCATTTGCCATAAGGTTTAATCATGATTTACCAGAGCTGATGATATCATTTCCATTCTAGACGTCGGATGTTAGGAGATGATTAAATGCATCTGACCCGTTTCCGATGTTTCGGAGCCGACCATCTAACTGGGGAACTCTCCAAACTCGGCACTATCCGACCGATTTAGCCAAACATTCTTTGCCAGGGCAAGCTATTATCCTTGTCCCTAAATAGGCCGAAGCGACCATGGCTGTTGCCTCGTTTTATTTCTCGAGCTTGTTCAATGTCGTCTAAAAATGCTATATCTCTACCGAATCTAGAGCTTCAATGAATGTGCGAGTCTACGACCCAAGATCATTGTAATCGGTTAACGGAGCATGTGCTGAGCGTTGCAAGGAAATAAGCGAGCACGAAGCTAGTCGTTACGGGGGCAAGCGGCGATGAATGCCTGTCTGTTCACCTATTGAAGATAACCCGGCGCATTTCGCAGTTTTCCGGGCGGTGTTTGACTTTCTAGCTGAGGGCATCCGACAGTAACTTGCATTGCCCACGCTGGAAGTGGCTGGTCGACAGTCGTTGTCGAAGTCGAATTGGGTGGAGCTCTTATCAGTCTTCAAACTACTCCTCATTCCATTTCCAATCCCTGCAGAATAGTTTCGAGCTCACCCCGGGTGGGGTGTTCTGTTTCTCAAAGGTAAATAGTAGAGCCCTAGCGAGCTCGGGAAGATAGTCCGACTTCCTATCTCTACTTTTATTGCTTTGGGCCCTCTTAAGACTGGGGTTGCCTCGCTACAAGGCCGTTCTTGGGGTAAGATTGGTGGCGACGGAACGCGTTCTTTTATAGAGTCGTTCCGCAGTGCGACCGCCGACTCAAGAGACCGGCTTGCACCGAAGGTTGTATTCAAGTCAACTGAGACTGGGTACAGAAATGAGCCCTTTATTATCTGAGTCATTTCTCCCCTCCCGGTGCATTGAGCGTTTGCTTTGCCCTAAGTACTGGAGTTGTTGTGCGGCTTGTCGTGCCGACTTCCGATCCGTAAGTTAATCGGTAGTCAACCCGGATTCACCCCGACTGGTACGGAGTGCAGCTCAAGAGAAAAGAGGAGGGCAGTTATAGAGTATTACCATTATTAGAAAAGAGCTGATCGTAGTACAGGAAAGATCGGAACAGCGAAAGTAGAGTTGTCCTGTGAATCATCACGTCCGACAGCTACAATAAAAGCAAGAACTAAAGCGGGAACCTCATCCAAAGTCGTCGGTAGTTAATCGTGTATATGGGCAGATATGTAGGTACGGGCGAGAAGAAACTACGTGTAGTGGCGAGCGAAAGAGACGGGGGGAAGTGCGCATGGCCATAAATCTTGCTCAACGCTCACTACGAGGCCACAGGCGTCAGTCAGGCTACGCGGATGATTTTTAGAGCAAACCGCTTACATTCCCAAGCACTCTGATAGCTTTGATAGAGATCCATAGACGCTCTAGCGTTCTCGGACTGCAGTATCTGCTCTTAGTCAAGAGCTCTAGGTAGCAGCTTCGCCCCCAACTTACCGAGTCGAGGAAGTCTGCCTGGATTTTGCGGCGCATAAGATGCCATACAAGTGTCGGGAGACCGAGAATCTCATTGGGGCGTTTCAATGACGTGCGAAAGGGAAGATAGAGTGAAACATCCCGCGTATCTACGGCAGGGTGCGGAAGTCCAAGTACCTGGAACTAGGTGTCAGGGGAAGACCTAGAGCGAGTGCGCCAAAATGGCTCACCTGGAGGTCAAGCCATAGCTGATGGCCTACTACTATCTTCCCAGCCAACCACCTTGCTACCGTGAGCTGAGCTTCCTCAAATGGAACCGCTAGAAAAAGCGGGTGAGATGTCTTTGTTGGCGTCAACGGACCAAAAACACCGACCATTCACAAAGTAGCTTGCATCGAGGCCGGTCGTAGCGAAGCGATAACTTTCAACCTTAGAGGTTGGTTGAACATAGGCATCGTAAATAACGGTGCCTTGCACATCCACCACTGAAACACGGGCTACGGTAAGGTCGATTTAGCCTGTGAACGAGGAGACCAGAATACCCGTTACGCACCGAGCATGGAGATCGTTCCGCCCTGGCCAGTGCCGACGGTTACACATGAGAGTCCCACAATTTCCTTCTTTGACATGACCAAAATCGTTGGCGGAGCTAGTTTAGATGCTTCTTGTGACGAGACCTAGATATTGCGCTCGGACTGAACCAGGCCGTAAGATGTTCGAGAGAGTGTGAAAGAGATAATGAACCCTTGTAGGTAAGAGAGAGAAGAGCCAGAGAGTTGGGCGAGGACCAAGCTCGAATACAGTCTGGCATCCTTTTATAGAAGAGGATCGCTGAAATTGAAGCCGTCAATTATTGCAGACCTGTCATCCTGCTTGAGTGTCTCATAATTACTAGTTTCGTATTTCCAATCGCCCTATGATCGAGACGGGGCGCCACGGGCTGCAACTCACTTCTAGATCTTCAAATTAGCCGCGACCTTGGAGCTATCACGAGCGGCGCAGTCAGATTTTCCACGGAGAGGAAGGCCATACAGTAACGTGGCCGATCGTGTCCGACCGACGGACAGAAGTAAAGCAGGTCCGCCGCGAGATGAAGGAACAATGTATTCTGACTTGCAAAGAGCCCGCATGGGTCGAGAGAAAGGCCTAGATAGACTGAAGATGTGATTAACAGGGTATGAATCGGAGACGACTCGGGTAGGCATGTGTCATCAATATGGTGATTGCAACCTGATGTGGCAAAGCGGAGCTATTAAGCTCGAGATAGCCTGGTGAGATGATCGCTTTAAAGACTCAAGAACAATCATCTCGTACCCTAGGTATGACCTTGCCGTTCGCAAGTGCGCGGAGCAACATGAAGGGCCGAGAACTTTTCGATACCATGACTCTTCGGAGGGGACAGATCTATCCACATCACCCCGAAGAAAAACTCAGTCAGATAAGCGCTAGATACTTCTGTAGAGATAATAGCTTAGAATTTTGTGCCTAGCTATATCTCGATGTGAGCGCCAACCAGGGGCACTAAATGAAAGCGGTCGGGCAACCGAAGACGTATTATGCTTAGATATGTCATCGTCATGCAGAACAGCACGAGGAGTATTTGCGATCACTTTGAGGTTAGAACAGAATGTCGTAACTTGTTGGGCCCGAATGCCCCGCAAGGGTCGTGGCCGAACTGAAACTAGATCGGGTTGTCAAAACAAAGGATAGGAGGCGACCTTTATGCCGGTCATCATGCTTTCAGATGAAAACCGTGAGGTAGGAAGTCTGTCTCTGCGGAAACCGCAAGGAGAAAGCGGTTCTGGGAGATACGAGGTCAATGGGAATGCTCAGATGACGGACTGTCTGAAAGATGCGGGACTTCATCAAAGGTCGCCAGTCTCTGCACATCATTCAAACACTTCGGAAGCTTTCAATTGAACCATAATGGATTGAAAGGCCCGAGGCGTTAATCTCGACGGCCTAAGGACAGTCGAAAGCAGATCCTCGCTTTCGCTCATTGATCTCAATCGAGGGTCTATCGGCCTTAACGTCGAAATCAGTAGTCAAATGAGATCTTTGCATGCATTTTGCTTCCCAAGCGGTGTGGTCGCGGGGGAGCGACGATTGAGACCGTGACGGGGTTACAGAGGCCGACCTTCCTCCGTATCAACAGTTTGGGTCGATTTGTTTAATGGCGTTAATCTTGTGGAGTATCTCATTCGAGGAAGGTCGAGCGGAGGTTTAAGTACCACGCATCGCAGAGTGAATCACCAGTTTGTTAAATCTGATAGGCTGAAGCAAACTCTGCACTTAGGGCCTGAATGCGGCGCTGCTCACACGATAGGCTCGGCGTTCTGGGGTTGCCACACCGGGCATGCTGCACACGCGGCACCTCTTAGCATGAAGGCGTCGAGCGCTGCATTCCAGGTACTCAGATAGACTATGATCTCAGAGAGAGAGCGACTAGACAAAAGTCCCTTATTGCGCTGGGACCTCGTATCTCCCGGTTCGGTAATTAACAATACCTGCAGGACGGAAACAACTCTCTTGTACCGCGCCTTCAGGGTACCTTTGCCCACTTGAAAGCAATGGAGGCCACCTACTAATCGCATCATGTCTGATCGTTTCATTGTACTTCGGCCTAAACAGGTGGGGCTTCTAAACCAGACGAGGTTGTGGGAGGGAGGCGATAGCCCCCGCTGATCGGACCGCCTGGATCTCGCATGGCGTCACCGCGAGGCGGACCCTTCCCAGTGGAAAGCCGATTAAAACGTGTAACTCATTCCGGCCCCGTATTTCCATCTAGTCCATTAGCTCCGCTCACGAGGCAGGTATATCCAAAATCATCTCGGTATAGTTAGCATCGGCTGAGCCACTTGTTTGTCGAACTGTCGGGGACCTGTTATGGTTTCTGACGGAGCAGGTACCACGAGACACACAATACCTTCGATTTTCCGAGCCAACCGCGACTGCAAGAGCTCCAATGATTGCTGAGCCGGTAAGCACGAGGGGGCCCTTGGTCTAGACGGTCCAGACACGGACGAGGAAATGGGGATGGAACCTCGGAAGTGCTTTTGATCCAGACAGCGAATCCGAAGGACATAGTAGAGGCTCACCCTGAAAGTTTAAAATTGACAAACAAAGAAGCCGATGTAATAATGATTTGGTCTTAGCTTGACCGACGACATTCTCCGGAAGTCGGAGAAGTGGCAAATGTTCGGCCTCGAGGCAGTTGGAGCGATGACCGAGCCGTTCAATGTCAAGAAGCAGGAGGGAAGTTTTGGAATTCAGACCGGAAAGCATGCTATACCTCTCATCCAAGAAGTCCGATGGGTTTCCTGAGCTGGACATGAATAACCTTGTCGTCGGATTGCAACCCTAGCCACGAGAGCAACATCCCGCTGAGCATTTCCCTGGCCAGATAGCATTGAATCCCTTACGGCATTAAGCTGATGCTACGGAGGCGGTGATTCAAAGAGGAAGGCTCGGTCGTATCATTGAAGGCGGGGTCTGGAGTCCAGACGGAACGACAGCACTACACTGCTCCCCAAAGCTCTGGGAGGAAAGCAAGCTAAGTGGGGCAGGATAGTTATCTGAGTACTATTTCACTGGCAGAACACCTTTCCCGCTCAACGTATATTTTGAACTGGCAGAAAACGGGCACTAAACTTTGAAGGTAGGTGGTAAGCCGTGAGATTGGCTGGATATTGTAAATTGATGAACCCCCGCAGACAGTACACATCTGCATACCGACCCATTTGGACGAGGAGTGGTGGACCTCCAAGAGACGCTTTAGCTTCGCTTTGACCCCTTGAAATATAACCCCTGATAGGGCGAAACGTGGGTCGACCAGGTGGAGGAGACAATTTGGTTCTTGATGTATTTAGGATGAGTATGTAGGTGAGCCTGTCACGAGCAACGCGCCCCAGAAAGCCCTGAAGGGAGGATTTGGCTTAAGGAGTCCAAACATGCGGGCTCGTACAGAGGAACAGGTGGCTGGCATGCCTTTGACCAGAGACCAAACTCGTGCATCCTAACTGTACTTTAGCTCCTATAGCTCTGTTATCCCCGACGTGCTATCAAGGCTGTGAAGGTTACCGTTTCTTCTCCGAGATCGCTCAATGCAGCATCAGCTCTGAAGGCTTGCGGTGTCCAGGGCCTTGCAGCGTCCAGCTAGCGGACATGGATAACAAGCCCACGAGACGCGCGGTTGAGAGTACTAGTCTCTGAGAAGAAGGATCATGAGCGCGGCGTTTTGTGGTAGACTGAGAGTCGAGAGTCTGGATCATAATCGGGTTCTCACAAGTCACGACAATCTCAGCCACGCCATGATCCTCACTCGAAAGCCTTCCACCTCCAACTCCCCCATCTGAAACCAGTACCAGCAAACAAAATGCTCTATCCGCTCGCCGCTCAGTTAAACTTTCTCTCTCTGCGACTCATTTGTCGCGGGTTCGCCGCGCTCCCGAAAGAACAGTGGCCCAGGACTGTCTTCGCGGCTCAGCTGATCGTTAACTCTTTCATGGAGGCGTTGTCGCCCGGCGCGCACGAAGAAGGGCATGCGAGTATTCTTTCCTGAGGTGGAGGTTATCGCTCCCCGACATCCAACCGCTCGTTGTGGACACGAAGACGAGCTCGAGCACCGGCCTTTGGAGACGGCTGCACTAGCCTCCTTGAGCCGCGTGGCAACACGACAATATAGGCTTCCGAGGCTTTGGAACCTTTAGCGTGGTGTTGTCCTTCTGCACTGGTCTTCCGCCCCGCCGAGGCACACTAGCACGTTACGTGTGAGACGTAGATGTCACGCATGTTCCATCGGCGCGCCTGCCTTAATGGATCTGATTATGGAAAGACCAGAATCGCGTCGCTGATGACGTTTAACAAGGAGCTATTCTATGATATATGATATGCCGAACGGCCTGATTATAGCCGAGAAGCTGGTAGCCTTGGGCTCTATATGTCTCTGAATACTGTCCGTGACCTCACCCCTCCTGACTTATCCCCGTCACCGAATCACCTCTATCGAGTCTGTACCACTGCCTTTTATATGACTTCAGCGCAAAGTCTTGTCGTCCAATTGGTTCCGTCGGTTCGTCCGCGCCCCGGCTTCCACAATGCCTCGCGCTTCGTACCACTTCGACCAACTCTTGGGACCTCGAAAGCAATAATTGAATAGAGCCTGAGATAGCTGGGTTACCTAGCACGATTCTCTGAGTCAAGCTATCGCGGTATTTCGCTGCTTTACCGCGCGGTCGCGGAAATCACGCGGTCCTTCGTCGCGGTCATCGCTCAAAACGCGCTCTGACCGCCAATCCGACACGCGAAACGCCCGCTGCTCAAGTTTACACCACAACCACAAAGAACAAGTGATTATACAGCTTTGTATTTATCTTTTCTTGCTCTCAAGCGATTAAGCTGAAGGCTCCGCTAGTCTATTTCTCCGTTTACTGCTCTGAAGAGACACCCGACTGGAGTCGCACCATCTCTCAGCTACTACTGATAAGCCTCCCTTATACGAAGCATAAGATGCAAAATGAAGTCCTGGATGATACTTCACCGGGTCATGGGTTGGTCAGGCGCGATTTCATAGTCATGGTGCGCTCTTCCGACTTCCGTTAGGCGCGGCCCCTCCCGTAACGAACCCCTTTTGCTTCACTAGATTTTCCTTCATTATGCTAACTGGAAGAGAGGCGAGGATGGCTCAAATATGGAACTACACGCCACTAAGAACGACGTGCAGCTGTTATTGCGGCTCCTTAAATGTGGGTCAACCTCATTACATAAGCCTGAAGGGGGGTTGACATTTGTGGCGTTCCTTCGTTCAGACTGCCACGGAGACGAATCGCGAATATGGAAGCTCCTTTTTGACTTTGAATGTCAGTTTGAAGATGGTCGAGGCGTTACACGGCCACTTCCTTCGACTTTTCCGACGAAGGATGCTATTGTAGGAGACTTTCCATTTGAGTCGTTCTATCGCTTTTCGTTGACACATTTGCTACAGCTAGAGGCAATAGCAGAAGCCTCAAGCTCAGGAGGCTCAGGATTGATCTATTGTGAGCGCTGACTAGCTGACTGCTAGCTACAAGTCTCTCATTCAACTTGCAGATGCCGGGCATTGCGAACATGGACCGGATGGGACATCATGCAAGCAGCTCCAAGTTACAACAAAATCTTTGATCTAACGTCCTTTGCCCCTTTTGACAGTCCTTAGAACTGAAGATAGCGCGACAATATTCTACATGTCTCACGCAGAGATAACCGACCCGCAGCATGCTACCCGCTCATGTCAGTCTTGAACGGTATGCATTCCAGAACTGACATCTCGTTCAGACCTAGTTCCTTCCGACGCCAATCGGCTTTACGGAGAAGTCAGATCTGATACTTATCCCGCTCTCATGTACTGAAATACCAATACGTTTTTCAGGACATTTTCGCCGCTTTGCCTACCACCAGGGCTTCCCGCCAGACATATAGTGTAAGCTCGATAGCAAAAGTGTCTCAGTTCACTATTCTGACTGGAGTTCTGTAGCTTGTCTTTGATGTAAGCGCTACTTCAGCCCTGACGGATTGGCCGTGGTTGACGGTGCAACGCCCAAGGCATGCTCAAGCGAGCCGCTTTTGGGTATGTCGGTCAGCTCATGCCCTAAGGATAGAGCTTAAAAGTAATTCTCGGCATGTGCCTATGTAGCTGCGGAGCTAAATTATACGTGCGATGAAAACGGTACTCGCATTCTTCGAACCATTCCGCCCGGGACATTTCCCGAGAACCGGCTTGTGAGTCCTCTATCATACCCCAGGAAATTCCTCCGTAATGTAATAGTGCCACTTCTAGATTGTTATTTCTGCCGCTAAGCGGGGCGAATTGGCCCGCACTATCGAACTGAATGGAACAGTGGATTACGGGTTTTTGACATATTACCTCGTTCGCCGTCTCTCGAGTTCGT
>WSUD01000812.1:0-11168 GCA_019633495.1 Tulasnella sp. 427 | reverse complement strand
CGTTCATCTTGCCATGATGACGCAGGTCCTGACGGCTCTGGGAACCGAGGCCATGCTGGGCGTTCAGGGTGCGTCCCGTCCCGCCCCGAACCCTTTCGACGTTTTCCCACTGATTCCATTTCGACTTTCCGTAAACAGCCTCGCACGATCCCTTCATTCATAAAGTTGCCCGTCCTCATCCCGGTCAAGTCGAGGCGGCCGAGAACATCTACCGTCTGCTCGACGGGAGCAAGCTTGCGGCGTTGGGACACCACGATGAACCCAGCACGGAACAGGACGTCGGCGTCCTTCGACAGGATCGCTACCCGCTTCGAACCGCACCGCAGTTCATCGGACCCCAGCTCGAAGATATCTTGAGCGCGTGGAAGATGGTTACCCAAGAGTGCAACTCGAGTGCGTCTCGTTACGTGTTCCTTATCGTTTTTACTCAGCTGACGGCATTTCTGGGACGTAGCCACGGATAACCCACTCGTCGACGGCGAGACCGGTCAAGTCCACCACGGCGGCAACTTCCAAGCCATGCACGTCACCAACGCTATGGAGAAGACCCGCCTTTCTCTCCACCATCTAGGCAAATTGCTCTTCTCTCAGTCCACCGAGCTTCTCAACCCGACCATGAACCGCGGTTTACCACCCAACTTGGCCGGAACGGACCCGGCGGTCAACTATCACTGCAAAGGCTTGGACATCGCCACCGCCGCGTACGTCTCCGAGTTGGGTTACCTCGGGAACCCGGTGTCGACCCATATCCAGTCCGCGGAGATGCATAATCAAGCTGTCAAGTAAGCCAGCGTGACATCCGGCTCGCGGTTCTTGTGCTGATGCAGGTTCCCTGGCTTAGCTCCCTCGCTTTGGTTTCGTCCCGTGCGACTATCACGGCCCTTGACGTCTTGACGATGGTGAGTCGCAACTCCAGTCGACCCCCTCCACGTTTTCTAGCAGCTCACGACCGGGTCGCCTACAGCTTGTCTCGAGTTACCTCTACATCCTCTGCCAAGCGCTCGACCTCCGCGCGCTCAACATCGCCTTCAACGAGGGTCTCCGCACCATCATCACCGACGAACTGCACGCGCAGTTCGCAAGCTTCGTCCCCTCCCCAGCGGAACTCACGAAGCTCGGCAACGTCGTAATCTTCGCGATCCAACAAGCGCTCGACAACCACACCCTCATCATGGACGCCGTTCCGCGCCTCAAAACCGCCGCAGCCGCCAGCACGACCCCACTCGTCGACTTTTTCTCGCTCAGCGCCAAGACCACCGGCGCGCTTTCGGGTATCCCGGCGTTCCGCGCGAGCGTGGCGGCCAAGGGTGTCGAGCTCCTCCAGCGGCTCCGAGAGGAGTTCCTTTCGGGCGCGAGGGGCAACGCCCCCGCTGCGTCGTATTTGGGCAACGCCAGGCCCGTGTACGAGTTTGTGAGGGTCAAGCTTGGTGTCAAGATGCATGGGGAGGAGAATTTGAGTCGGTTCGATGGAGGGTTCACGCAGTTGACTGTTGGGCAGAACGTGTCGATCATCTACGAGGTTGGTTTTTGTTTTCTTAGGACTGGATTTGATGGCTAGATTGGCTGACTGTCGACACTCTCCCCCGCAGTCTATTCGTGATGGCCAGATGCAAGATGTCATCGCGAGCCTCTTCTGAACGGTCTCATAAGCGACGCCGAGGTGGTCATGCCGGTAGTGACTGGACTCGAAATTAATAGCTCGGCGAACTTTCTATCTATTTATGCGCTTTTCTCGCAACCCTCTTGGTAATTTGTATCTGTAGCTCATATATGTTTTAGACACCGTGAATCCAAATCTTCCTCTTCTCGCTTGGTTGTCGTCGCCCGACCACTCGCCTCGAAGTTGGGTTGAGTTACCTGCATCGACAATGAAAAAAAGGTACTTTATGAGATCGTCTGCAACGTACAGTGTTTTCCCTTTCCCCGTTTCACAGCATGATTCATAAGCAGGTGAATATATTTACCAAGGCTCGAACTCCTGCAAAGGTCCCCACTCCTCCCCGCATCTCATGATTCTTTCCACAGCTAGGCGTAAAAATAAGAGCTCCTCACTGTCCTCCCTCTGAGAGTAACGAGAAAGCAGGACTGAATAGAGCTTACCTTGCCAATCCAGCTTACCAATTGTGATGACGTAACGTGTTTGTTGTTGCTCTGCGTGGTCTAGCTTGCGAACGGGTGTTTAGACTACCGACAACACCGAGAGTTTCGAAACGACAGACATCCTTGTACGTTCAATCATTGTCACATACATGACACACGCGTTCTTCTTGGATACTGACATTTTTCGGGGATAGGAATCACTCTGTATGATCCATGCCCATTAAGTCTGCCCTCCAAAGTCAAAGAAAGACGGTACCAAACAGCAAAGCCAAGTTCTTGACGAGATGATTCGCTGCGACGAGTGGGAGCGTGGCTTTAACGACTACCTCCCGGAGTTCGTCAAACCTGAGCATGAGGCTGCGGCAATGGCTGCCCTCCGAGAGCGGGGACTCGTCGAAGGAGACGAACCGAAATTGCGGTTTCGTGCTTACCCCGACGGCAACACTCAACTGCCGCATCTTGACAAGGATTTCTTCGAGCCCTTGGTTGACATCTGTAACGAATTGCGGAAATTCACAGCAATGTCCGGACGGCAGGTGTCGTGTACGCTTGAAAACAAGTTCTGCCAGTGCGACAGTGCGGAGACCCCCGGCGCGAATTTCAAGGTTGACGGGTACCTTAAACTCGACCAAACGATAATGCCAGTGCATCAAAACGATGTTGAAGTAGCGAATGTTGCGGTCCCGATTGAATGCAAGAGACATAGAACGCAGGATAGCTTGCGAGAGGTGTGTCCATCCTGATGTGAACACCGGCAGCACGCTTACTTTCATTAGAACCGCGGACAACTATTGAATACCATCAACTTCTGCATGAGCGGAGATCCTCGTCGGATGCACATCTATGGTGTTCGTTTACTCGCGATCTTCCGTTTCAACTGGTCCCGACTTACGGTTATGACCCCTTACTAGATTACAATCGAAGAACGCACGATGACCGTCTGGTCCTTCTCGCGATCTCATTCCGCCAGATCACCCATTTTCGACTTTACGAGGGTGAGGCATATTTCGCGCGTCGGACGAGAGAGATTGCTAAACAGCCCACAGGATCCTCCGCGGTACATCCGAATCATGCTCGCCTTACTGTTCGCCACCGAGAAAGAGCTCGGGTACGACCCTACGATCAAACGTCACTTGGACACCACCATACCCGGAGTCCCAAGACTTTGTTTTATCTACGCAGTCGGTACCATAGGTGAGAAGGTACACTTCTACAAAACCCTGGAAGCAATCTTTGAGCACCGAAGTTCTTGTGTGACGGGTCGCGCCACTCGAGTCTGGAAGGTCGTCGAAGTCGGATCGCTTGATGACCTTCAAGGCTTCGGCCCCGAGATGGTTTTGAAGGATGTCTGGCTAGACAAAGGAGCGAAGACGGAAGGCGGGAACCAAATGGCAATCTTCGCACAACTGGAGGAGATAGCGACGCAGCTAATGCACAACGGCAAGGACAGTATCGAGAATCAAAATTCCACCGATATTCTCGCATTCAACAGTCTAGACGAGAAATCGAAACCACTAGTGCAAGAATGCTTACTCAATAGGTCTTGGAACAAATACTTCCTGACCGTCGTCCACGACTGGCAAGGCCACACTTCAAAGGATTCCCCGCCCGAACATGTGGTCGACAATGCGTTATTTAAGTCGTCACCCGGACCCCACACCCCTGCGACAGTCCCAAACCCCGACCTGGCTCAGTCAAACGCGTTTGTTACGATCGACCAGTCCTTCAGTAGCGCCAATTTCAACGCCCTACCTCGCCGTTACCTTCCAAAGCAACAGTACCGGGTCGTGTTCAAAGACCTCTGCGAGGCTTTACATGATATTCGGCGTCTGCGTGACGTAGGGACCGTACTGATGGATTGTGTGTTTGGTCAGTTCGAAGTTGAACACCGAAGCCAGCCCGTGGTCCTGATGATTTGGGGAATCTGGTACAGGTCTGCAGCTCATGTTCGTCTCCGGATGGGTCCATCGTGATATCAGCTCCGGCAACCTGTACGCACGTAGGGTGGGGACCAAAGTCGAAGGTATTCTGGCTGATCTGGAGTTTGCGAAGCGTTTCGAGCCGGAAAGGCCGGTCAGCAAATCTGATTCGAAAATAGTATGTACAGAGGGATAACAAAATATAATTGACGTACTGAATGCAAGACAGGGCACAGCATACTTCATGGCTATAGAAATCCACAAGCAGATTCCATTCGCCATAAAACGGTCAAAGCCAACCCTGAACAACGCCGTTCGGGTGAAACACGCGACTGGACCCACAGCACCTGTCCCTGGCGTCATCTACAACTTCCGGCATGATTTGGAATCGATTTTCTGGGTTCTGCTCTGGGCTTTGCTGGAGCGTGTACCGCTCGAACTTCCGGAGGATAGTGGGCAACACGAGACGTTCATGAAGGCCGCCAAAGCTGAACTTTCTGCAATCTTCCGGAACGACGCAAGACCCAGCATCCAACGAGAGAGGCTTTTCGTCTCGTCAGATGCCCTATCGTTCCTCATGTTCAGCCTGTTCCACCCAACGCTTGAAGGTATAACAGGCTACCTCGAAAACTTCCGCGCGATTCTAGCTTGGAATTATGGTAACAGAACGTCCCCCCAAAACCTCGACATGTACTCCGATATATATCCGTTCGCACAGACGGCAGCGCGAGCATGCATTCACGCGGACCTGGACGGAGACGTACCGAAGCTACGGACATGTCGTTGGACACCAGATTGGACGATCGACCAGCCGGCCAACAAAACGCCCCTTCCTATGCACGGCAAGCGCAAAGGTGGCGCAGATGGCGGGGAAAGAACCAGCTCTGATCATGCTTCAAAAATAGCGCGCATGGATGCAGGATCCGGCGATCCAAAACCGCTTCCTGACGCGGGTTCCGGCTCTCCGGGAGACATACGTGAACGAGATTTGAGCTTCTCATTTACGGAGCCAGACAATGATAACGAAGACAAGTAGGACGTTAAGGAGGGCTTGAGAGAGCTTTAGTGATGGCTGCTGGCTTACGTATTGAATCGTCATGTCTCAATTATACCTTATTTCGTTCGCACGTCTCGTTTGTCGAGCACCTATTAAACAACACAAAAAGGGTCTTCTGACAGGTTCGGGTTCTAGTTAACTGTCTCCCCCTCGAACCCTTGGACCGAACGGTCCCCACGTGATGGACAAGTCTTGAAATGCCACGACAATCAGACATACGAGGAAAAACTTTGATCCAGTACACTTGATAATAAAATAATAAAGCATCAGACTATCTAGAGTCGAATCATTCCCCAGTTTCCTGTAGTTAATTAGTGCCTCGGTCGAGCTTCGCGGCCATCAACCTAGATCTTGCAAAGGACCCTGCCCTTCCACGCACAGCAACAGTTTCTCCATTGTGAGCATCATGGATGCATACAGCGAGGCGTAGGAGGATAGATCTTCATTGTCTTTCCGCTTAGAGTAGGAAGAGAGAAGGGCTCGACGGAGCTTTTCCATGACAGGGATCATCCCGCTCAACTTCGGTTCCAGCCACGTTGTGAGAAGCCCTGATAATGAGCCACTTAGTAGGAAGAGATTTCGACGGTGGTTACTGCACTCGTTCGAGCTCCGGAAGATGTCGGATATTTCGGTGTTGAAGTCCGGATCGTCGATGGACTGCTCGGAACGGAGGCGAACCAGAAGAGTCCAAAGCAGAACCCAAAAAATCGACTCGAGGTCGTGCTCGAAGTTGTGCACGACGGGACAGCGAGTATATTTTGAGGAAGCCTTAGTCTCGGGAGCTGATTGTAGGTCATCGGAACTTTCCGAGGTTGTCCCGGGATTCTCACTGTTGAGAGCTTTCGATAGCTCATTAAAGAGGCTTTGCGTGTGGATTTCCACAGCCATGAAGCACGCGGTGCCCCGTCTTGTATTCAGTGAATCAATCGACCTAAATCATTGTATTTACACCTACTATTTTTGGGTCAGAGCTCCCGTTCCTGCCCTTCGGATCAAAGGGTTTAGCATATTCCAGATCCGCGAGGATGCCATGGACTCGGCCATCTTTGCCCTGCCGCACGTAGATATCACCGGAGCTGACGTCGCGATGAACCCATCCAGCAACAAACATGAGTTGAAGAGCTGAAGCGCGTTCAAATCATTGTCATCAAGCCACGCCATCCCTTTCACGACGCTGCGAGAGACTCACCGAAGACGGCGTCTCGTAATGCAATTGTTACATCACGCAGCTGTCGTACATCGTCTAGGACCTGACAAGCCTCTTCGAATACGATTCGATACTGCAGTTTAGGTTCGTCAGGGTTATGTCTAGCGGTAGACAGAGAGGTATCGGAAAGCGCCGGTGGCACCTGCTTTGATGATATGTGGCCTCGGGAGTCGCAGATAACGTTGAGGAAATACTCGTGCCAGGATCTCGTCTGCAGGCACTCTCGAAGTAGCGCCTTTGACTCTCCCTTCATTTCTATGAGTGCTTTGGGCTCTTTACCACGCATATGCTGGTCTGCTACCGTTTCGAGTTGAGCATAGACTGCTCTCAAGTTTTCACCCTCTGTCATAGATCCTCGGTGAAGCCACACGTCCTTCAAGACCCTCACCAGCGGATGTCCGATCGACTGAAGATCGTTGAACGACCGCACTTCGACGACCTTTCAGACACGGGTGCCCCGACTCGTCACGTGAAGACTTGGATGCTGAAAAATCATTTCTTCGGTCTTATAGTAGCGATCTCGCTCTTGCTTGCTCTCCGAGCTGGCCGCAACTTTGTACACGAGGCAGGGCCTGTGAGAGTTGGGGTCCATGCAGCGGCGAATGGTCGGGTCGTAGCCGAGTTCGTCTTCGGTGGCAAACATTAGCGAAAGCATAACGCGAATGTGCCTTCGAGGCTCCTGCATATAGCTAAGTGAGTCTCTCAATGATGCGGGATAAGAACTCATCTCACCTCAGTGAAGTTAAACTTTGGAGACTTAACCGAATGCGACCGCGAGAAGAACCATACAGTCATCATGCAGTTCTCGACGATGATCTACAGAGACCATTGAATCGTATTAGATAGCCGCGGAGAGTAGAGGTACTGGGTGAACGCGCACTCCATAGATGTTCATGCGGCGTGGATCTTCGCTCATGCTTATAGCGATGGCATTGAAAAGGCGCCTGTGATTCTACCAAGCGAGGTCAGCAATTTGCGCATCGTATGGGTTAGAAGTACATACGCACATAATATGGCTCTGTCTCCTTGGTTGTATACACCAATGGAATAGCAACTTCCTCCACAGAGACTGGGCATGTTAGCGGTTCATTCGATGACATTGTTGAAAATACAAGTTTCAGAGACGCGTCGACGTTAAACTGTCGTCCATTGATCTTAACGTTGTTGTCCGTATTGCTGCTTTGCACGCTTTCTAGCTTGCATGAAGCTGTCCGTCCGTTTTGAGCTTGAAGGTTTGCAAAACAGCATTGATTTCGATGAGAGTCCCAAGACTGCCCGACGATAATTTATCCTGGGACTTTGAGCCACACAATGGGAGCTTGCCGTTTCCTGTTTCTACTTCCTCGAGGAGGCTCGCCTGTCCAAGGGCAGAGACTGCGGCGTTGATGTCATCGTCGGTGAGTTCGGCATCAGGAAGGTAGCGGTCGAAGTCCCCGTCCCAGTGTTTACATAGAATTGCTTTGTCCATCACCTGATCGTGCAGTTCAGCCCGGTATTCTGATGAGTCTATCATGGGACTTGCAAGATGGGTGAGTATTCCATATATTCCATCAGTTGCTTGCTGCATGGTAGATGACACTTCCTGCACGCGCACTCCGAACGATGGACTTACGTGATTGTTTGACCTTGGCTGTATGTCGAGTTAGAGAGTAGTTAGAGAGTCGACCGTGAGCGTGACTTTAAGACTTCAACACAGGGTCGCACGCCATTTGTGGTCACGTGCCTTGGGATCAACTATCGCCTAGGCTCTCGTTTTCGCGGCACTGGCAGCCCAAATTTGAGTCGGTAGCATAGTTGCAATCACACATACACGTAACGACCGGAGCTGAAATCATGGAATTGCAAAGTACTACACAAGAGCAAGATGAAGAGCGAAAGATGCTTTCGCTCGTTAGAAAGAGAGCTCTAATCGATTGTCCTCCAGGAAAATCCTCTTCGCCTTCAATCAGATCATCCGATCCATAATACTGATGATTGCATTACCCTTTATTCAAGAGGCCCCAACTTTCAATACTGCCATCAACCATGTCCCTAAAGCCCGACTAAGAGTATCTCCTCCTGCATGAAATTTTAGCAAGGCATGCGCGTTTGGGCCGACATCTACATTAGCCTCCGCCGCCAGCAGCTTCAGTTCCATCCTCGGTGAGAGCGTTCAAAACCCGGACGACACGACCAACGGCTTCTTTCACCAGCGTGTGGTCCTCTTCCTTCACGAACGCCATAAACTTGCTCTCGAACCGATCCGGATGGTATAGTAACAGCGCATTTCGCAAACGCTGCTTCTTGGTTTTCTCCGCTGAGTGAAGGTCCGATAACACGAATGAAGAGATGGACTCTTTGGTGAGAGCTTCGATGGACTTTGGCGGCGGGTGAACTGGCCAGGGCAAGAACTGAAAGTCCAACGAGTTGGGGACGATCTTGGACGACGCTGAGGCCCTCTGAAGTGTCGACCAACGACTTTCATACGCCATCCAGCTTTCGACAATCTTGCGCTTGTCCTTTTCTTCCCGCCTTCGTCGCCGCTCTTCCAGCGCCTCTGCCTCCAGCTTCTTCGATTCTTCCCTCAGCCTCTTCTCCTTCTCCTTCCGCTCCTTTGCCCTTTCCTTCCTCCTTTGCCGCTCCTCGGCCTCGGCCCTGTGCGTTCTCTCCCACATCCCCTCCCGGACATACTCCGCGTACTGTTCATCGTCCATATAATTCGGATTCGGTGGACCTTCTGCGTCCCGGCTAGCTGTGGGGCTGCTCTTCCTCCATCGGGGAGGTACATGGGCGTAGGAGTTGAAGTGGTTGTGTGCGGAATCTTGTCCAAAGTCCATCTCCATGGCATCGAAGAGCTTGTCCCGAAAGGCTTGTTCCTCGTCTTCCTCCATTTGAGCCCGAATGGAATCCTCATCAACCTTCGTTGACGTAGAAGACGGCATCCACCCGGAATCGTCCAAGTCCTCAAAGACATAGTCGCAATGCTTGCGCGAGCCTCTGCCAAATTTACGCGAAGAGCCGGAGCGCTCTCCCGTGCGGGATGTGTGTGATGCAGTTGAACTCGACGGATCGTCGACGTGGTAACGAGCTGCCTTCCGAGCCTCTTTTCGTAAGCGTTTATATTCCTTCTCTACTCTTTCTGCTTTAGTTTCCTTGAGCTCCAGTCGCTTGGGCATGGTGGAGGACGTATCAGGAGTGGTTGGTGGTGGGCAGGCGAGTGGCGTGTGGCGCTGAGTGGGAATTGCTGAATCAGCAAGCCTTGAATTTTCAACGGGGCGCCAGTCCCCGTCCACCCCCTCAACTGCTCCGTATGGTAAGAGCAGCAGTTCTTGAAACTCCGTCATCGACTTAAGGATGCTAATTAGTATGACGGAAGAGTAGACTCGCGCGAAAAAGACCAGGAAGTTTGCAGTGACGAAGAAACTACTCAACCCGAACGATGTACGGTTGTATGTCCCAGACCCCACCCCCGAACTTCCAGTCCCTGACGTATGCGGTCACTCGTAGAAAGGAGAACCAATTGAAGCAGAAGAAGAAGGAAGAGGCTGAGAAGGAAGCTAGGATCAAACGACTGTGAGTGGTTGTGCAGTCAGCAGGACCGACTTCATTCTGACGGTCATGCGATTGCGGCAGTCCTCAGGTCGCATCCTCTATGTTCTTCCAGCACAACTCCGCCCTCGTACCACCATACAGAGTCCTCATCGACACGAACTTTATCAACTTTAGTCTTCAGAACCGGATGGAACTCGTGCAGTGTATGATGGATTGTTTATATGCTAAATGTGAGAGGCGTCCTTAATCTGTCCGGTCGTCAATAATATCCTGACCCTATGACTATGCAGGTATTCCATGCGTGACGGACTGCGTAATGGGAGAACTGGAGAAGCTCGGTGTCAAATTTAGAATGGCGTTGCGGTGAGTTTCCCATCGCTCTTGTCTCCAGGCTTCGCCCTAATTCCATGTTCTCTTCCGTGTCTGTTTTGCTCGTAGCGTTGCGCGAGATCCACGCTTCGAGCGTCTCCCATGTTCACATAACGGGACCTACGCCGACGACTGCATAATTCATCGGGTGACTGCGAACCGCTGCTACATTGTAGCGACTTGCGACCGAGAACTCCGACGCAGAGTACGCAAGATTCCAGGTGTACCGCTCATGTACATTGTCAAGCACAAATATCAAATTGAACGTCTACCGGATCAAGGTGCACCTAGCTAACGTAGCCATATCCACATTTAGGCAGTTGGTCAAGGTTTGGTCGCCCTCGCACTGTATTTTACTCCGCATATTTTGTACTTGGCACAATCGATGTTCACTTTCCTCTCTTATTTTCTACTCGGGAACTCCGATCGCGAATGTTCGGGGTTTCCCCATCAAGCGTGCGTAGCCTTGGATTTTCGGGGTCGGTGTCAATGAGTCCCAATCTTCCTATACCTTCCATCGATACCGGAGGTCTCTTTTTACCTTATTTGGGAGATTTCCTTGCAATCCGAGCGATGACACAGTACTGGGAACGTCAAGGCCCGACCCGCTTCGATCCGTGGTTCCCAGCACGAGGCCAAAGCCATTTTACTCACCACAACTATTGCCACGCTCACCCTCGACATCGTTACGTCTTAAAGCCCCTCCCCACTTGCAGATCACGGAGGTACCGCGGCTTGCCTTGTTTACTTGGACTCGACACTTCTCAACCTTCCTCGACTCGAAAGACGACTGCGTCGTCATAGTTGGTCAGATTATTTGTGAGTCCGTCCCCTCTTTGCTCCCTCTCCCATCCTCTCTGACCTATCCCATTCAATGAAGATCATCTCTTATAAGCAGAAAACCGAATCCAATATGGCTCAACAACCTCCGAGACTTGCAAGTCCTCCAACAGCGGGCGGTCTCCCATCGCCGGATCAATCTCCG